>QJNU01000138.1:0-116682 GCA_004154915.1 Monosporascus ibericus | reverse complement strand
CCCGCCGCCCCCCCCCCCCCCCGAATGAATGCCATTCATTACCTAGGCCTGTAGAAGAAGGAATGGCTCTTCGCCCATATCTCCTATTATTCATATCTTGCAATCCTGAACGCCCGCCAATGGAAATGATTGCCACCCCCCTCGAACCAATACACTAGGTGATTTCCGTGAATGATGACTTTTCTCGTATGCCCCCAACTTCCTAATTCTTCGCCTCGAGTCATCCCCCTTCTTAAGCGAAGTTGTCGCTCCTATCGACGCCGATGTCTTCCAGCTCCGCGAAATTCTGGAAATGGAGCGGACGGTGCTGGTCGCTATAGAACGGCATCGGCGTGTCAAGCTTGACGTGTATGGGCTTCTTCTCCAGTCCCGCAAAGCCACTGCCCATGAAGCTATAGTTCCACTTGCTATTCTCCGGAACAAGGAAGAAGCCCTTGTACCGCGGACTCAGGAGGAGCTTCCGCTTGATGCCCATCGTCGTCGTGAAACCCTGTGGCTGGTCGCTACCGATATCCTTGTTCTCGGCACCCCACTTGTAGCCGTTTGGAGTGAGGGCCCAGGCAGACAACGAAACGGACCCAGGCGTGAAAGAAACGTCAACGGTTACGGTATCGTACTCCTTCAGCTTCGGGTGAGCATCCAGCAGGCGAGCATGCTCCGTCACGTCCGCTGCGGACATGTAAGGCAGCTCGTTTCCAGCCATGGTGTGGATCACACCTAGAGGTTCCATGTCTGAGAGGTACTCATGTTGGGGCAATTGCTGAGGCAACTGGACATTGCGCAGCCCACCGATCTGGGGTACCATAACAATGCAGCGAATCTCCTTGACTTGCTTGTTATCCGGCGCAGAGACACCGTAAAGGTATCCGGCAACTTGGACGCGTAGGTCAGCAACCGTGATGAACTTCTTTAAGATGTTGTTCGGCATGACATAGGTGATGTCATCGACGTCATTATCGACAGATGAGACATAAATGTTGTTGGACCGGGTTCGCAGGTTGGACGTCGCTATGGCTCGAGTCCTCCATTCCGTTTTCGATGCGAACGTCTGCTGCTCGAATTGCGACGTCGTAGTAACAATAATCTCTTCCCCGTGGACGTTCTGAGTCTTGGTTGTAACAGCGGTGAGTTGTTGCTGCTCTTGCTGCTGCTTCTCTATCTCTGCAGCTTGCTGTCTTTGCATCGATGGTGCAGAGATTTCCATACCCAAGATGATATCACGCACTTCGCTACTCGTCAGACTGGCGACGTTAACGTTATTCTTCTTTCCATAGTCGTGCAAAATGAGGTCTCGCAGCTGCGTTTCAACCTTGATCCAGTCTTCGTCGGATAGCGTCGGCCAGATATGGTGTTGTTGCGTGATGACCGTCTTATCAGGACGAAGAATGAGCTTCGTCTTATCTGGATTGACATGGAGAGCACGCAGAATGAGAACTAGACGGGAGAACGCAGTGTACGAGGAGATGCTCTTCAGCCACTCATCGTACAGATTGAAGAGCACCATCTGCGGCTCAGTGGCACGCAAAATCATATCTCCCAACTTCTCCACCTTCATGGCAGCCTGGAAGGGCAGTTGCAGTTCCGAAGCCCGAATGGAGATGTTAGGGAAATCCAGCAAGTGGACTTCGAGAGGATCTAACAGTCCCTTGCGGGTGACAATGAGCTCCTTCGGCTGCTCCTCAATAGGCAGGGACCTGATCAGAGCCGCAACTTCTTCGGCCGTCTTCCATTTCGCCAGCTGGCCGAGGCGCTTTTGACCAGCCCATACACTGGTGTGGATGATCTTCAAGAACAGCTGTCCCGTCCGAGGATTGAAGATGAAAATGGCGCCGTTGATTGGCTTTGTGGTCAAGTTACCCTCGAAAGTCTTGTGAATCGTAACACGATAAACATTGGTGTCATCGATGAAAAGCTTCGTCTGGTTGCTGAACAGCTCCGAGTAGTTCTGCGAGTTGAGGAACTCCTGATTGCTCTCGGATGCGTATAGCTGAAGACCTTTCCGGATGCGTTCTCGAAGGACATAAAGAGCGGGGTTGGCCTTCATGATCTTTGCCATGGCCTGCTGGACCAGAACCTTCAAGCCTGGGAAATATTGACCGTACGCGGAATACAGGTTGTATGCGAGGTCGATACCGATCATCAGGCCCGTTGCCGAAGGGTAGATACTCATGCTGTCGTTGGTGTAGTCGAGATACTTAGCCCGTGTATAGCGCTCAATGTCATGCGAATCGTAATCGCCATAGCGTAGTTGGACATCTAACCAGAATTTGTTGGTAGTAGTTGGCTCAATTACATCCTTGGTGTCAAAAAGGAGAGACGGCCTAGTCACGTTCCACTTGTTGCTAGCGAAGAGCAGGATATCAGCACAAGAACTGTTCATCTTGTACGACTTTCGGGGGTGAATGGTTTCCTTCTGCACAGTCTCGATACCCAGTGACTCGAGCTCCTGGTCGAAGACCTGGCAAAGATCCATGACCACAGACTCGTGGATCTTCTGCCACAAGTGAGCTCGGAAGATTTGAATCAAAGAGATTTTGAGGGTAGGGATCTTGCCGTGCAAGAAGATGCCCGTTAGATCAAGCTGCACTTGGAAACCGACGTAAACGTTGGCTCTGTTGATTGTCGGCGACCACCACAGGGTAAACCGACGGTTGGGAATTTGGTTCAGACCGGATCTTTGGGCATTGGTTAGCTTCTTGAATTTCATCGACTCCTCGAAACCGCTATTGTGAAGCACAAGATAGTCATGCCGTAGATAGAGCTGGTCCCCATCGACCCGAAAGCCGGCCCACTCGGTGGTCTCTGATTCAAGAACGATATCCTTGACAATAAAGCTGTGGGCTTGAGGGATGAAGCATTCAACCGCCCTTTTACGCGCGAGGAGACATGGAATTTCACTCAGGTTGCCGAATATCTGAGCGAACAGTTGAGGGAATTGCACCGTCCGGGCCGGATTCCACATCATCCGCCGCTTGGTCCAGACGCTGAAGCCCAGTGAGCGTGCAAGGGCGACGGTATCCCAGAATAGAGCTGGGTGGCAGCGCTCGTTTTGGGCGAAGCCGAACATGTTTTCAGGATAGACATACCAGCCGTCGCTATCGAGTAAGCCTGCGAGAACGGCGAGACGAATGGATCGTAAATTTCTCATGTATACGGAGGGAATGCGTTTCCGGTCAGCGCCAGAGCCAGTCAATCCACGCTCTGTAAGCACACCAAGCTCGCGGAGCGCCAATAGAAGCGTGTTCACATTTGAAACGGGCTCGGTGCGGTTAGTGATCCGACCAGCAAGCTGCTCTTCTTCCTCTCGCTGTAGGGCGCCATATGCTCGGCGACCAGTCTGCAGGCGAGTAACATGCTGACGTCCGTCAGCCTCATCATCTACCGCCTCGTCCTCGCTGACGGCGGCTATGAGATTCAAAGCCTCGTCTTCCTCCTTTTCCACCTCGGGCACACCATCGAGATTCATGAGCTTATCATCAGACCTCAGTTGATGGAGAGCATCTTCAAGGATGGCCTCAACAGGAGAAGATTGTGAGTCTCCAAGATTCATTGACTCCTCAAAGGAGGAATCCAAGTCATAATCAGGCTTCAGGTTACGTTTCACTCCAGCTTGTGCTCCCGAGGGTTCGACGTTGTCAGGGGAGATCTCAGTAGGGTGGTGCCAAACTCGCGCATCATCAGCCTTGCGGTCGGCCTGATACGTCCATCCTGCAGCAAGTCGTTGTCTGATTATGGTCTGCCGCGCTGAGTGTTTTTCTGGGCGCTCAGGGATCCCGATCTCATTTTCGTGGGGAAGCGGTTGGCCAATAAGAGATGATTTCCCCACGGTGGCATACGACGCCTGCCCATGCCACATGAGTTGAAGGTCGAGTTCAGCTGCATGCCTAACCAGAAAATCTCGAATTTCAGCTTCGTGGTTTGGGTATATGGTCGTGCTGCTTCGACTTCCATCTCCAAGCCAGAGCCCAAGGAAATAGGGGTTGGTCGGCACGGCGTGTTCTGGTAACTCAAACCCGGGAGATTTGAAGAGCCTATACCTACTCCTCTCTTTAGGTTCAAGGGCTGCAAACTGAGCGGCTGTCATCTCAATGGTATCGTAACCTCCAGTTGGTGAGACTTCCTGAGGCTCCAGACCCGTAATATTATGCCCTTCGCATTTACTGGTACTGCTCTCCTCCCTATGGAGGACCAGAATATGGTTTGGTGTAACGACGAGGTCCTCTTTGCCACTCCCGATCTTGATGCGGTACAGGCGTTCTTTACCTTTAACCACGTTGAACGCGCGTCGAGGCCCTCCATCGGGACCCAGGAGCAGATCCCCCTCCTTGACGTCCTCAACCGCGACCTGAGTGTGATCGTACCGCAGCAGCTTCGTCCCCTTGGCAAGACAAGCCTTCTCCCAAAACAGGCCTTCCCAGGATGGGAAACCCGTCGCCTTGAATAGAGTATGTTCGAGAATAGTCTCGACACCACCAAGCGCCTGGATGACATCAGTACGGTAAGCGTTCAGATTCCACAGCTTGCCGTCGTGGCGTTGACTCGTCCACCAGAAAGGATTGCTCTTCATCAATTGGTAGATCTTGAACTCGCTTCGCGTCCGGAATCCCTTGTCGAAGCTTAGTGTGCTTCTGTCTTTTTGGAAAAGCGTATTGATTCGAGGCAAACCACGGTCCCAACTATCCTCGAGATCCTCCAGCGTGAGTCGCCGATTCTGCTGGTTAGCCTCCAAACGCTTCTGCGAATACTCCGTCCAAACTCTCTGCGAGTCTATGAACTCTGACTCCCATGGAACAATATATCTGAAGATGTTTGGGATGAGCGTCTCTTCGTCGTGTGTCATACCAGCTCTGTAATGCGTTACACCGGTATCCGTCTGCTTTGACCATCTCTTGTCACTCGCTGGGATTAGAATATGCGAACCCGAAATCATACCTAAGCCACCGAGTTCCTTGGGGGTATAGAAGACAGCTGGTGGGAAACGGGACGGCATCTTCGAGTTCAACCCTATCTTCACTCGGGTCTGGATCTTGGTTTCACACTTTACGATGGTGTCCAGTAGATTAACAGTGGACACTGCCGCTTCACGATAATAAGTGAAAAGAGCGATGAGAGCCGTGTTCCACTTGTTGGCGATCTTGGTGAAAGTGGTCGAACCGGAAGACATGAGAATCTGGCGGATCCTGTTGTTGAACTTCTGGATATCTTCCTCGGTCACCTGCAGAAAGGCATGCGCCGTTCTCTCCTTGGTTGTGTTGTCCACGAGCGACCAAACACTATCCTTGATAGGGAACTCATCGTTCTGGTTCCTGATCTTGGGGAGGATGCGAACTTCAAACCCACACATTGAGAAGAGCAGGTTCGGGTTGTCACGACTGTAGACGCTGGCGAATGTGTCGTCCCACTCGATGGTGGTAACAGACCGAGGCAAGCGGTTCTTCAAGTCCCAGAACACAGCGCGGCCGAGGTTAACATCGTGCCTCATCAGTCGCATCCGAGAGTCTCTTGGCCAGCATTTCTTGCTCTTGTAGCCGATGACGTTCTCAAAGTTCGGGTCAGGTTGCTCTGTCAGGAAACGCTGGATGAGATCGCGGGATTCTTCGGCCGTGAACCGTAAGAAGACCCATATCTTATCAATATACCTTGTGTACAGACGGATAGGATGCTTGGTCTCAGTTTCACGATCGCGGAATTGTAGGAAATCATTTGGACTCTGAGGCGGACCAGCGATCTCGCTCGCCCGGTTTAAGCCAAGGAGCAGAAGATCTAGGACAAGACCGTAGTACTGGAAGACAAAACCTGAGAACTGCAGTCCACGGATCATCCCATAGCTGTTGACATGGTTCATGTCTTTATAAGTAAGCTGTACGTTGTTCTTGGCGCTAATGTAGTCGGCCAAGTTATGGTCCATGATCAACCTCAGAAGCCGGTTCAACAAGGTGAGATCGATCTTCTCGTACACCTTGGAAAGCTCGGTTTCGATCATGACGTTGCATTCGCCGTCAGCAGTCTCCCAAACCCTGTCAAGGTTGTTGATACCCTGAGCCCACTTATAGACAAGCAGCGGTGGCACTTCGGAGTCGGAAGGCTTGATCCAGTTAGGGAAGAGGTGTCGTTGATCTGCTTGGTACCATAAGTATTGGTCGAGGTACGCATCGCTTATCTTCTCGATAGGTTCGATGTCGTAGACCGGGTTGATGGTGCTATAGTTGTCGTTCATGTCGATTTGCACCTCTTTGAAAGCGCGCTGGGTGAGGAGGAACCGCTTGATCCGTTCCAACGTTGTTCCAGGGCTATCATAAGCCTGTTCGATTAGAGCTAGCTCTTCTCGTTGGCTCTGGTTCAAGCGACCTTTGACTGAGTATGCCTCTCGAAGTCGTTCGAGGGCGAGAATTAGGATCTTGGTGTCATGCTTGTACGAGACGCTCGGGAAAGGAATTGGTGTGAATTTGCGGCTCTCAAGCCAATGGACGGTTGTCGTGTAGATCGCCACGGCTTCCTCGGAAGATACGTATGGACCGTCCTTCATGTAGTTGTGCTGTCTCTCCTGCTCCGCCTTGAGCCAGAGACGCGTCAGCCTACCCACGTTCTTCTTCGCAACAGTCTTATCGACAGTTGCACCTCTTCGAATTCGCTCTCGGTTGTAGTGAGCGACCGAGATCCACCAATCTGCTTTAGCCTTTACGTATCGCAGAATGATATTCTCGATGGGCGCCGGCAAACCGGGCACCTTCCAGGGGATATTACTCTTCCAGCATCTCCAGGCCTCAGAGAGATGCTGAAGTACGGTGTTCACCTTGTTCTGTTTGATACCCTCGGGCATCATATCCATGAGATCCGACATGACGGACGCTCGCAGCTCAAGGTCGAAATGAGATTCCACTCGCTGTTTCGTCACCGTCTTCGCTACGCCCTTGCTGTGCCGTCCCTCAAACTGACGAGACAGCAAGTTCCCAAGCCACCTCTCGAGAAGTGGGATGATACCTCTCATGAAGAAGAGCCATACTCGCCAGGCGGGAGCCCAGAAACCACAGCCGGGTCCCTTTCCAACAGGCCCACTGTTGAACCGGTAATAGATGAGATGCTTCAAATCCTTGCACGATCGAATCTGATGCATCAGTTTATATTTATAACGGTACATGCCAGTCAGTTGGCCAACGTGATTGAAGGCATAGAGAATACCATCTGCCAGCTGGAAGGCGTCAATATTACCCAGCCGGTACTGGACTTGAGCGTCGACGATAAGTTTGGTCAGACGTAAGATTTCTCGCATCAGGTGGAAGGCATTGCCGAACCGTGACTTCTTTCGTTCCTTGGTTGTCAACGTCTTGACCGGCTTCAGGTTGAAGTTGTAATCAAGATGAAGGTAGGTGAGGTTCTTTCTGTGGATGAGTAGGTTGAGCATGTTGAAACCCTGTCGGCAGACCTGAAGGCCAGCTTCGACCCAGTCGATGGTCGTCTGCTGAAAGAATTTCGTCTGCTTCAAGCTTCTCAGGAGGTTCTGCTTGTTGATCGCCTTTGGCTTCTTCTTGTGAAGCTCATTGAGTACGTATGTCTTCAGAAGTTTCTGATACGACACGCGGACTTTAACAGGCTGCTTCGGAGGACAATGTTCAAGGTACCACTGCTTGACCAGCGCAACGTCTTGTGCTCGAACCATCCGGCCAGATCGACGGTCAAAGGGAAACGGAGCCCACCATAGCGCAATGGCAGACGACGTATCCTCCGTATAGAGCTCCTCATCGGCAAAGAAGGGCTCGACATCCGCGGGTAACTCGAAAGCATCATCCTCCGGCTCTTCGATGCTGCCTTGGCCAAAAATCTCATCCTCGTGGGTGGTGAATATGTTCTTAGGAGCTACAGACCTCGACGAAATCGGATTAATCGTGGGATCGAAGTGGAAGGCAGGCATGTTCGGGTCATCGGACTTTGTATATACAATCTGAGGATGCGAATACCAGTTCAGCTGCACGCTTCGAGGTAGCGAATTATACAGATACGGGTAGGCTACACGGGACTCGGTTCGGATCGGAGTGCGGAAGATGATTCGGTCGATGGCATTGAACTCTCCGAAGTCCTCGTCGTTGGGATCGATATCCTTGTACAAGGGTTCGAAGCGAGGCCCTCCAGGCAAGGCGACGTTGAGCGCCTTTGCGGTGAGCAAACTCTTCAAATCAAACAGATAGAAGTAGTTAGGGTCGACCACCTCGCTCAACAACGGACGGCTCAGCCGATGAAGCGTGGCCATCTGCTGCAGAGTAAGATTCCACGACTTGTAACTCGGTCCGTTGACGTGCTCGGTGTCTACTAATGGTCGATGATCGTAGAACCATTCGTAAACGGCGGCATCTTCCTCCTCGTCGAGCTCCATCTGAATAGGTTCGAGCGGCTCAACATCTTCGATGTTTTCAGACCAAGACAGCGGAGGCTCTTCGTCGTCGAAGGGCGGAAATCGCATCCTCTTGAACAGCCTTCGATCGCTCTTCTCTTTTCGCATCGTCAACCACATTGTTGCCCATTGGGCATGGAAGACGGGCGGGATAACACGTGGTATCTCGTTGACGAGCGTCAGGCATCCGTTGACATGGTATAGCACTTTGACTTCTCTTGCAGACTCCCAGGGCATCGGCATGTTCTCCAGAAGCTTCATTACCGCGTGCGGCATGAACTTCAATGCACCAAGGTAACTTCGCTTGTCGCTCGTGTACTTCTTCTGGGAGACATCACCTATATCCTTAACGATCTTGCGCAGATGTTCTGGCGGCATGTCTGCCTTCTGTGTCTCCACGAAACCTCCCTTCCGCTTTTCCCCAAAGCGATTCCGCTGCGTCCGAAGCCATTCCTTCTTCTTCTGCGCAAACTTCGCGATCTGCGGGTCAGTCGGGGGGCGGTATCCCGGAGGAGGCGGAGCTGGTGCTCCAGGAGGCGGAGGTAGAAAATCGGAAGGGGGACCTGGGGGGGGTGGTGGTGGAGGAGGCGGTGGTCCCCATCCGGGAGGGGGAGGTGGTGGTTGAAAGGACATCTCGAAGACAACGAAAGTTGAGTCGATGACTATCCTGAATATTCACGACGTCGCTTTCGCGCGCCGCGATGAAACGCGGTTAGGACTGCGGAAGCCGAGCGCAACCGGACGCGTAGAGGTGATTCCAGATTCTCTTAAAGGAAGGGAAAGAGGATCTGATGTGCGGCCAACGGTGAGACCTGAAAGTGATGACCGCCTCTTAACAGTGATGTTGGGGGTTGATGATGATATCGCAAGAATCGCCTCTTCATCATCAGCACCTTGAGATTTTCCTTAGAGTTCGAGTCGCGCGATGCAAACTAACACCAGAAATGGCTAGTTCTCCACGTGACATATCTTTCAAATGCCACCTGACAAGTAGCTCCAGTAGGTGTCAAGCACCTGGCACAGCACTGTGTGACTGGAGGAACACGTGACTGAGGAAATGAATTCAAAGCCTCAAAATAGCGATAAGAGATTAGGCCGTGGCTTATGGCTTCCTCTTCCCTTATTGGCCAAGCAAGCGGGCACAACCTCACACTCCATCTCTATAATTTTCCTTCAAAATATTCCCCCATTTCGCAAGACGAAAAAGTTGTTTGACGCCAAAGATCGATTCCAGCAACCACCGTCAAAATGGCCAACACCAGAGTAACCTACCGTCGCCGCAACCCGTACGTACTCCTATACCATCCAAAGGAACACTGTTACGAATTTGCGCGGATTGCCGTCGCGGAGTCGTGTGAAATACTAATAAAATTGTGGACAGCTACAACACCTCCTCCAACTTAACCCGCATCGTCAAGACTCCTGGTGGTGAGCTGCGAACCCTGCACCTCAAGAAGCGAGGTACTGCACCGAAATGCGGTGACTGCGGTGTCAAGCTGCCTGGCGTAAGTTAAATTCTCGATTTCGCGGACGACGAGAAGCATGAAGAGAGTTGGGCCATCTACCAGATGATTACTTCTACGCGCCCGTCAGCTGGTTCAATATGTCCACCCGGCTCTCGTCATGCAAGAAAGCCTTTCCGAAGCAAACGTTTGGGATAGATCACGGGAGTTAGAGTGAAGGCACTGTGGGGTGAAGCAACTCGTCCAGCAAGAAGCGGCCATCACACTGGATTACGCATTCATGGACGTGAACTGGCTCGCTAATGGTTATTCTGCAATAGGTTCCCGCCCTCCGACCCCGCGAGTATTCTCAGATCTCCAAGCCCAAGAAGACAGTTCAGCGAGCGTATGGCGGATCGAGATGCGGCAGCTGCGTGCGGGACCGTATCGTGCGGGCTTTCCTGATTGAGGAACAGAAGATCGTCAAGAAGGTGTTGAAGGAGCAGGAGGGCAAGAAGAAATAGACCTGTTGAAGGACACGGAGATGGAATGATTCGGCCGTCATTGCTTTGGTGTTCTCAGGGGACAGGGCTTAGTGATTATGCATGCAGCTACGGAAATGCTGCTTACTCATTTCTGAGACCTTTACTCTTGGTCTAGATGCTCGGAATGGTACAAACGACATGAACAACCTCGATCAGTGCATATTGGCGCACTTGAATGGTGATGCCCTCTTGGGTCTTTAGAGCCCGAAGTTACCAGACCGCGTCACTGAACGGAAATGATATCTCGGCTAGCGGCTTCTACCACGTTACTTTCAAATTTCTTCAAGCCCAGCAGGTTGTGCTCGATTTTGGTGCGAGTGCTGTCGCCGTTTTCGGTGCTTGGCCGTCTCTACTCCACTGTCATATGCTCTATTTACATTCTCTAATAACCATACCTCGTAAAATTCGTCACCGAATCGCAAAATCTCACGTATCGTATTCGATGATAATAAAACCTGGAATCTTGACTGAACATCTCCCGTATTCGGACTGGATGCGGTTATGTACCTCTATGATCCCGCTATAAATGTACTAGCGGAGGTAGCAATAGGACAGTGCGACTAGAGGCCGAAATTTCTCCAAGTGATTAACAGATGACGTTCGATTACCTGAGCTCGCTCTTTCAGGGCCGGATATACGCAGCTCAAGCCCATTGACCTCGCTCATACCCACTCACAATGATCCGAACACAATGAATGCAAGCTCTGAAACACAATCAGAAAATCCAATTGCGCAATGACTACCGCAATGCGAATTGGTCGGACCCTGCGCCCAGCTTCCTATATTCTGCGTCAAGGAGCGGGATGCACAAGCTCTGGGTGGCTGTCTTCAGCGACACGATTGAGCCTCGCCACGATAATAAGATCTTGTTATCAGCCAGTCGCACCTTTCCACGCCACTTCGCACCGACTTCGACGTGGTGAGCCGCCTCCGACCGACTTTGGGGAGCTCGACGTGCTGGGGAACACGCCCGTGCCCTCGTACTCTGTCGACGTTTGCATGTCGGACGGTTTCCAGTTCAACAATGGCGCAAAGATCCTCGACGGATCGGGTGTCATTGTAGTCGGCGGCGAGGCTTTCGCATGGCGTCCGTGGCTCCCGCGTGGGGAGAAGCGGCTATTGAATCAGAAGGGACAGTGGGAGGTACCGAACGAGACTCTGGGTCTGTTTGATTTGATCTGGCCGCGACCAGGTGGGTGCAGTCCGGATGTATGTCCTTGGGAGCGCGTCGCCCAAGTTGCTAAGTGACGCGAACGCAGATATATTGATCGTAGGTCTTGGACCCGGAATGCGCCCAATTAGCCCTCAGTCGAGGAAGCATATCAGCAGTCTGGGCATGAGAGTTGAGGTCCTCGACACGCGGAATGCCGCGTCTCAGTTCAACTTGCTAGCAACAGAGCGAGGAATCAACAACATCGCCGCTGCCTTGATACCAATAGGCTGGAGGGAGGGGTTCGGCACGGGCTAGCGGTCAACGTCCCATCTTTGGAGCCAGTATCGCACTCCATATCGGCTGCCAGCCCATGTTTATCCATGTTAGAAGCACGCCATTTAGGTCAACACTTAGAAACTCGGTACTCGATAGCAGTACTACTTAAATATCTCGGTTAACTCTGTACTCGGCGTCCGTTGCCATATTGTCATGCTCCGGGTGTTACTACGTGAACCAGGCGCTACAGTCACTTCATCGACACTGCTTGCTACGCGGATCGCGTGTCATACAGAATATGAGTATTATGTCATGGTGCGGGTTCATTACGCATAAAGGTGCATAAGTAGTCCAAGCCCTTAATGCTATGTATGTACAGCAGCCAATGGTGATAGTCACGTACGAAAAAGGGGCTTTCGAAAATACGGGGTGGGAAGAGAGAGGCGAAATCAAGAAAGATCTTCCGCTCTATATCGATTTTGGCGACTTGCGTAACCTATGCAGGTTCAGACTACAGTAATCGAGCTATATATGAAGTATAATCAATTGCGCAGATACGTCATTGATGCTAATTCTTGGGTTATTTCAGGGCAAGTTTAAACGAAGCCTAGGTGACTTGTCACGGTTTACAAAATAAAGAAATAACTGTTACCACTATTTACCCACATGTAGGGAGTTCTTGGTTATACCATTCTCACAATTTCATTATTGGAGACAGGCGTAACTCAACTGTTATGATCAGAGACTGCTCATGCTTAAGCCGGATGTCATTCCCCTTACGTATCCGTATGACATTGCCATCCGATCTCAGCAATTGCTAACCCGAAAATCCCTCAAAAATCGGTGAAGTCTCGGCGTTGAAACAACGCAGCATACGTCTTTGCAGAAGACGGCGGTAATCCTGCATGCAATCTCAATCCTACCGAGAAATTTTTGGGACGAGGAAGAGGAGGAAAAGGGAGAAAGCTCTGGCAGCCTTGCGTTGTTGGATGAGATGACATGGCTCTTCTATTGGCCGATAAGATGCTAGTCCAATAGAAGGATCCCCACCAAACACGTTGAGAGAGAATGACGATCCAGTGGCTTAACGCACACTATGCCATCTTTCTTCAGCGCGGTTGGGCAGGTATTCAGTAATTTCATGATCCACCCATAAGGCTGTGATGACGATTTGATACGTATCAATCACTAGAATCACTTTATCCAAAGCGACAATAAAGCGCCTGACCACCAGTACTATACTGCATTTATAAATTATTTCCCATCCCAATCCAGTCTCTTTGAGAATTTTCAAAATCTTTGTTCCTTGGGTGGCAGGAGGCGCAGACCGTTGCTCTCTCTTTTTGGCTGAATGCCCCCCTCCAACCAGGTATTAGTTAGAAAACAAGCTCGAAACCAACATAATTCGTTATCTGTTACCCGCATCCAATCTCCCTTCCCGAGATTCCATAGATTCCAAGTATCAATCCCAGTCATCATTGAAGTCCTTGTCAAATCCTCGCATAACTGGGTTGAAAACCAATACTGCCAATCGAGTCCTTCCGACTTTTTCGCCGAATTCAATTTTCATGAGTGAACTAAAGTCAAACGGTAAGTGCGGTCAGTGATACCATACATGCACACGACCTTGGTGACCCTCGTCTAGTGTTTTCTTCTCTTGATTCCCGTCCCGGGGCCAGCGACTTACTCAGGTAGTCATGGACATCCATCGCCATTTATCCCCAGAGGGCTGTTGTGCTGTGCCTACATGCAAGAGTACTTCCACAATGTTTTTCAACCCGTCTCCCATAGCTTCTTGACTCGAATCGCCCCATACCCACGGCCTCGCAATTTTTTTAAACCGTAAAGAACCAGATCAGTGTGCTCACCATGTGTTTCAGGGTAAGACCTATCATATATCGTTCCATTGGTCCGGTGTCCGCGGTTGGCCGCGTCCGGTGCCTCCATCGAATGGCCTTTCAGCGCGTCACTCTGAATGGCACCGGGTCGAAAGATCCCAGAGTGACGGACCCTCAGCTGCTCCGTAGCTTCTCAACTGTGAAATCTTACACCGCTGGTCGGTCAGGTATCACATATCCCGGCATCCGCGTCTTCTATCGGCCTCATCCGAAAGCAGCTGAACTACCCAAAGATCCCGCCCCCTTGCCTCTGCTAGTGTTCGTTCATGGCCTTGGTGGATCCATCGCCCAGTTCCATCCTCTCCTCGGTAGTCTTGTTAACTCGGCCTCTTGCCTAGCCGTCGATCTACCCGGCTGCGGTGTCTCCGATTTTGCGCCGACATCATGGGACGCCTATACTTCGGATGCCCTTCTGGATCTTCTAGAGACCGTTATCGACGAGTATCGGGGGGAGGACCAGGGCGTCGTGTTCATCGCCCATAGTATGGGGACTGCCTTGGCGGCCCGGCTCTCAAACCCGTCGTCCACCCACCATACTCCCCTTCCTTCGTATGTCATGGGTCTAGTCGCCATATGCCCTGTGGCGGAAGCCCCCCCCGAGGCGAAAGCGAAGTCCATTCGGAGGCTTCTTTGGATTCCGGAGGTTCTTTTCAATCTATGGCGGGCATGGGATAGATGGGGCGGGCCAGATAGTGCCAGTGTCAAACGCTTTGTAGGCCCCAATGCCGATCTCGAAATTCGGCAGCTTCAAGACCGGTTTAATAGCCAGAGCCGATCGCCAGTTTTTCGCCGGATAGCTTGGGGTGCCCTACCGGTCTACAAGAATGGGAAGCCATCGGGCGGGTTATTTGGTGAGCCAGCATGGGCCGGTCTTACCATGCCCGTTTACCTCATCGGCGGGAAACATGACGAAGTTACGCCACCGCATGAGGTCGAAAAGATTCAACGTATTCTCGAATCTTCCCATACCAACGGGAACGGGAACTCACAGGGGCTTTCTAAAGCCAACGGTTCTACGGCTACTACCGCTGTCGAATCGGCCAGCAGCGCACCCATACCAGATTCTGCTGCTCCTGTAGATACGGCGAAACCTAAGCGGCAGCTTCCCACTTCGATAGAAGGTATCAGCAACGAAGACTTTGAGCGAGAGCGACAGTCAGATAGTGCGGAAGAATCCCTCGAGAACCCGACCACGCCGGGGGACGAGAGCTCCCAGAACAATATCCCCCCACAGCCAAGACACCCGGCCAAAGTCGTCGAGGCTATTTTGCTCCCAGCTGGACATGCTGTAATGTATTCAAGGTCGGTGCGCACCCTAGCGGGTCTTATATCTGATTTCATGAACGACCACATTACGGCACGCTTTTCTCTGTAAGTACGACCAAACCGGGTTTAATACTGGTATGTAAACCTAATTTACTTATTATGCAGTGGCTGGCAATTGCAGTATCTTTCTCGAGAGGGAAAGTGGGATGTCAAGAACTTGGCCAAGTGGAAGTCTGTGCAGCCCGTGTCCGAACCGATAGGGAATATTTTCCGGGCAATGAAGACGCTTCGGGAAGTTGACGACGAACATTCGCCCCGGATCTTCACGGAGAAATGGTAGAGTGGCTTATGGCTCCGTTACCCCTGTCTCGCTAACCAATAGATAGGGGAACCATCATCAAAGATATCGTCGATATCAGTCATGATAATCCCGTATACGATCCTAGAAACTTTGGTAACCATATCAAGTACCATAAACTTCCTACGGTTTCCAAGATCCCTCCCACGGACATGGTACGTATAGATCCCTTTCATAAAGCCGAACTTGTTGTATCGCCAGGCTATCGTCCCATGGAAAATATCTGAAAGTAATCACATTCGCCCTTTCTGCAATGTCATGTATAAAGGCGAGATCGAGGAGTACGGGCAACGGTTTTGTTTATGTAACACGCTAACACATACTATAGGATGTCGCGAACTTCATCAAGCTAGTCGATGAAATTCGGGAAGAGCAAAGGGTGCGAGCAGCGTCTGAACCCGACTGGAGCGAGAATTATGTTGTAGGGGTCCATTGTCACTATGGGTTCAATCGCACGGGTTATTTCCTTGTTTGTTATCTGGTCGAACGTTGTGGATACGATGTCCAGGAGGCGATCGATGAATTCGCTAGAGGAAGGCCCAACGGGATCCGCCACAGCCATTTCCTAGATCGCCTCGCGCTCCGGTACTCAGATCAGAAAGCATGATACATTTCTATTATTCGGAAGGACGCCGAACCGTCACCAGGCGCGGAGAATAGGGGCCCCTCTTATCCTCTCAGTCGCCCATATTCTTTGTATTTATATTGTTCGGACTCTAAGTGTCTTGGCTGGTGCTCGACTGGTATCTTTGGGAATTTGAGGTTTTCCCGGATGGCGAGTTTCTTGTTAGATTTGGCCGGTACGCTCGTCTTAGGTTCCTTCATAGACTGATTTTGTTGATACCCGGTATGGCGGGTACGTAGCTGAGAATTCAGGTTGTCTCGGTTTCTGACTTTACATAGTGCGGTTAGGCGGCCTCAGACCCCTTATGGGTTACATGCGGAATGAATGCTATTGGTCATACTGGCGGTCACCTCTTTTTCGGGATAATGTTCGTCGTTCCTCGGAAAGTCTGTCCACATCAGGGGTTGCACTCCATTGGCGCAATGCGAACTCGAGTGGGTTATACGTAGAGTCATACCTGATCTTGGAGTCCGCCGCCGCCAAGTCCACGGCGGCCTTGACCTCGCGCTGGTACAACATCCTCATCGTCTCAGGTCCAGCACTGTAACTGGAGATGTCTGCTCGGGAGTTGAAGAAGATTCCTGCAGGTTCTGGAGTTCAGAGACTTGAGGAGCCGAGTCCCTGCTGGGCAGGTCTATGAGGAGACGTTTTCTCTTGCATTTGTGGCGCCCCGTGCCGAAAGAGATGCTAGCGGGATCAGTGACCTGTGGAGTCTGCGGGCGTTTTAGGAACTTGCCCATCGGCATCCTGCGCGGCACGAACGGAAGAATCTTTTACGACGGTTGACTTTAGTTAGCCGAGGGGATTGGTTGAACCCCTGATCTCGTCGGAGAAGACGACGCGGTAGGATTGAGTATAGGAGCCGCGCGACCGAAAGTGCCCGGGCATCTCCGGCGAGAAGCGGAATGCAAGAACGTGGTACCGGAGCCTATGTCTCTGCCGAACGTGAGCGCACCGTAACGCGGCTGACGCAATTAGGGATGCGTGTTCCGCCCTCTGGGTCCTGGAAGAGAAAGACCCGGGTTGAGAGCTGGATTCCCGGCACGAGTCGGCGCCCGCGAGGCCAACGAACAATGTGATCTGCGATATCGCCCAAGCATCTATCGTCCAACAAGAGCTTGTTGACGATACGACCCGCGAAAGGATCACTGTACGCGGCAACCTTAGCTGTAATAACACCGTCAAATTTGTCGCTCAGGCATGTTTGCCAAACTAGGCGTTAAAGCCTGGCCCGTGTTGTGGTAAGGATCCTCAGTCCGGGGAGCTGAGTCCCAATCCTTTCGGATCCGACATGGGAGTCGGTTGCTGCAGGGTGGACACTAAAGGGAAGATGCTCTAGGCTAGGAGACGGACCTATACCTAACGTACGAGCCGCATTGTGCGCTTATTTTTTACTTTCCTATTTAGGCGAGCCAAGATCCCAATGCAGAAGTTGGTTCTAAGGAGCAGGATTTTCGATATAATAAACCTCGTCCACTCCTTTCGCAAGCTCATTACGTTAAAAACCAGGGCAATAATCTTGCATGTTTCAAATGGGAGGCATATAGAAAGCACGGAGAGATTTGTTGTCACCACTGCAGAGTTGGGCCGGCTATATTTAAGGGGGTGAATTCGATAGCTTCCATATCGTGACCTAACCCTCAGTAACTAATATCTATGAACGCTAAAGCTCCAAAGGTCGACGTTACTCATTACGTCCTTTAGCAATATTGAACGTGAGCACATTAATAAACCTGCCGCGACTAACAAAACTTCCCAATTTGATTTAGCCTTTCCTCGCTTTGCTGCCTCCTCTTTGCCACCTCCTCTTTGCTGCCTCCGACCCTATAAATGAGATATTTTGAGTGACCCCTTGCTGCTCAGCGTTGCTCAACTGGCTAGTCCCGTTTAACAGGCACGGAAGCGGAGCTGGCATTCAACTACATCGGGTTTCCCTAAATCCTGGGGAAGTCCGGCTGCCTCAGAACGCGCTGGGACATCGGTATCTGAATCAGACGGCAATTGATCAATGGCGGAGCAGATGTTCTTGAAGTGAGCGGGAATCCATGTGTCGTAGACGTTCTTGGTGAAGCGATACGCCGTCCACTTCTCTCTTCCGCCGGCTGCCGCGATGAAAAATTCGTGGATTGGGTGGCGGTAATACTTAGTGTCCTTTCCATCTATTACCGGATAGTGACCATAGATCCGTACCGCACTGTCGTCGTGCGAGATGGAGAAGGCGAGGATCTGCCGGTGGACTTCACTCTCACGCTTTACACCGCGAAAGAGCTCGACGATGGCCCGCACCGCAAGGGTCATGCTGTGGGCGTTCTGGCGGTCCGCGACAGTAAGCTGGTCCTGGCTCGTCACCTCGCACGTTAGGAACGGGAAGTACATGTAATACGTGGCCATGAAGAAGGACTGGTCTCCACTGGTGAAGTCGCCAATGAATGGTGACAGCTTAATGAGCTGGTCCTTGGTGAATGCGTCTCGTCTGAACCCAACGGAATAGTCAGGTTGGGGACGAGCGCCGTAGAGCGGAATCGAGTTGTTCCAGCCCTCATGAACGCTCTCCGTCAGGATGTTGAGGTGCTTGGCGCCGCGTATAGCAAGTATTACGGCCGAAGGGACGATTAGCTGTCCGATATCTTGAGCGATTCGGGCCTCATTTTGGCCACGGATCGCTTGGCAGGCTGATTCGAAAATATCGTCGTCGAACAATGAATTCTTCGGAACCGGCTGCTCCGTTTCAAGTAGGGTCCTGCAAAGGGTTTTGCTTATGGCAGTGATGTCCAGGTCGGACTTCTTCATCATACTGCCATAGAACTCAAGTACGGACTCATAACGCGAGTCTCGGTATGGTGCACTCAGGTCGCCTAGCGACATCTGATCGCTCGGTGTCTTGAACGTAGCAGAATTTGATTTCATGCTGGACGCATTGGACGCATTGGACGCATTGGACGCGGCTTTCTTGCGCGCAATTAGATGTGCCATGGTGGGATTCTTCTCCAAGATTACCCCGAAGTACTTTTGATCTGGCCAGCGCCCTTCCTTGACCCAGAAAGCAATAGGGCCAGTTTGTTGCTTCTGGTCTGGGTCTCGGCTGGGTTCGAGCGCGTCTTCGATTGATTCCTCGCTCTTGAGACCTCGGCTTTGGACAGCCGCTGGTGGATTCTGTGATATAGTTTAGCTTGTGACCCAGTACAATCCAAGGATAGAACATCATACCTGTCGAGATAATGTGTTGATGGTTGTAGATAACGGACGCGGGTGAGTGATTAACTGGATGCTCTTGGGAAGTTTTCCTGCTAACTATTAGCGGAAGATTCCCTCGGTGCCACGAAGAATAAGCACCTTGGTATTTTGACGCCAGCGATGGGCGCCCCTTCCGGGCCGCTGTTTGGGTTCGAATGCGGGCCACGGCGATGAGAACGAGGGAAGGCGAGGTCCTGGCTATGTGCTCTGAGGAAGTTAAGGTCTCAAAGATGTAATGGTATGGGGAAAGTGCCGGTAGCTGTCAGCTCCCTAAGTGTAGCGGAGCAGAATAGCTTGAGGAGGCGCTGGGGATTGAGAGCGGAGATGGAGTGAACAGAGTCTCATAGAGCAGTGGGAGTGAGGAAAGCTTTTCTCGACCAACTATCTACGTGGCCTGAGGACGTAAGGGTCACAAGCTGGGAGTCTACGGCCGAGGTCGCTTTGACGTCAGGTGACGAATATAGTTTCGCAGATGCCGATAGTTCCGCTTCTGGAGATGCCGAAACCTTCAGCGACATATGGAAGGAAAGAGCAGTCAAGTAAAAGGTTAAAAGACTTTGACGTCAGATGACGAATACGGTCTCGCAGATGCTGATAGTTCCGCTTCTGGGGATGCCGAAACCTTCAGCGACATATGGAAGGAAAGAGCAGTCAAGTAAATGCCTAGTAACTAGTTGGATCGTTAGCAGACGAAGAAGAACCTGTTGGCGCATTTGATGTCATTTACCTGAAGGATAGTAAATTGATTAGAATCCCTACCGGGGGGGGGAGAAGGGGGGTCTGACACCCGAGCAAGCAGTTTTAGGTCATGCCCAGGACCATTTGCCGTTAGACAGGCAGAGAAACATAACTTCGTGCATAGTGGAAAGGGTTTGATATATCGAGCTTGGGGCTCGGGTCAATTTAGCTATCTACTTATTACCGGAAACCTCAGAACCTCATGGATGAAAGACCTTGCCAATCCATCCCTTGCCGGAACTCAAGTCGTGGAAAAACAAACCAGGGATTCGGCGGCGGAAGAATAAAACCGCGTAATTTCATAGCAAAAGCACTACTGGTATCGCAAACTGAAACTTCATCATGTCCACTCCCGCCAGTTTGCCTTGACCACTCTTCGTTGCACTGCCCATGCCATTGTGCCCATTTTGGGTCCCGAATTTGTCGCCGGCATTGGATATTATCTACCAGTTAGACGAGTGACTGTTGGTATTGCCATTTGCCCAGTCAGTGGTTCCATTGCCAGCGTTGTCATTGTCCCAGTAACTGGTTCTGTTGCCATCGTTGCCATTGCCATCCGTTTGCTCGCTGATATAAGCTGTAGCCTTGTCGAGGGCCTCTTTGCTTGTCTCATCCTCAACAATACGATACTCAACAGGCACGGACTCTTCCAAACCACGACCTGCGAGCGCTCCCCTCGTCTGATTCTCGCGTTGTCCAAATCCCGTGGTGGTGGTAGGCAATGCAGTGTCGCCATCGCCGCCACCCTCTTGACGTTTGGGATTAAGACGAGGTGGCCGGTTGTTCTTCGCGCATAGGTCGAGGCCCGGCAGGTGGCCTTTCCGACCGCAATCAGCGCATGGAGTGTCCTTGTCAGCCTTGTGGCATTCTGACTTTTCGTGGCCCATCTCTCCGCATCTGAAGCAGCTGAATACCTTAGTCCTGTCAGGGCAGTCTCGTCTTTTGTGACCTTCTTTGCCACAGACGTTACAGGTAACCACCCGTTCCTCTGTGCATTCGGAAGCCTTATGACCTCCTTTATTGCATCGCTTACAGATGACCTCCTTGCATTCGGTATTGAGGTGTCCGAGAGCCCCACATGCTTTGCACTTGAGGCATAACTCCGTAACAATCAGCTGATTTTCGTCGCGATGGGTGTGGTAGATATCATAGATCTCGCGAGTGTCGCGATTGACGGCTGGTCGGTGCCAATCCTTGAAAGATGTCTCTCGTAATAGATAAACCTCTCCTTGTTTACCACGAGTTGTTGTAAGACACTGTCGCTTCTTCTCGCCAATGAAACCCAGATTTTTGCTGCGTACGGCATCTATGAATGCGACATCGACTTCATGGCCCTGTGACCCATCCAGAGTGCGGATGTCAATGCGGCTCCAGTCCAGGGTATCAGCACGATGATAGATTTTGTCGTTCTTTAGCCGGTGGATGTGCAATGACAGTTGAGCCTTGTAGAACACGAATATGCCGACGCGTCGCGGCTTTCCATCAGCTCCAACGAAGTCGGCGTTGTCAAGTAACTTGCTTGCTAAGCCTAATACCGCTTGCACATGGACAGGATTAGTGAAAGAAGTTCCGACAAGTCTTTGCTCAGAATTCTCGATGTCAAAGACAACTCGGTTACTCTTCAACGTCAGTGCAGTTGACAGATGGATCGTTCGCAGCCAACTGGAAACCACTTGGACGTGGGCGGGCCATTGCTCCTCATTTCCCGACGTCATCTTGCCATCGTAGAATTGTCGTGACGGGAATTTACTGAGATTGCCGTACGAGCGATGATTGATCGTGAGGCCTCGACAAGCGGTACCGGATCTATCAGCTCCCTCCAACAAGGATAACTTGAGTTGGCCGGCGAACGGAGCGACGAAGCCTTCTCTTCCGTCTATTCCAGTCTTCTCCGTCTTAACAACCGGACCTGGCTGGGCGATATCCCCAACGAGGACTGCAACCTCCACTGAAGGGAACGATGTCAACGTCATGATACTGGTAATCTCCCTTTGTCAGGCTTGCTCATCCATGATGACGAGTGTAGGCTTGAAAAACTCTCTAAGCAGAGTCTCTCGCGCGGCAGCCGGCGTGGCAATGACTATGTCCGCGTCCCCTAGAAGGTTACCATAAGCGGTCTTCAATTCTTTCTTGGCCTGAGTAACCAGTAACGGCGCGCTTCGGTTGCTCTCGATGAACCTCTCCCGATGCGTACGTAGTTCAACGAACTCGTCAAGTTTAGAGTCGACCATGTCGAAAACAGATTTGTGGATGGAGCGCTTGTCGAGACCCTGGTGCACTCGTCCTTTCTTGTCCGCGCTTGATGTCTTGTAGAATGCGTTGAGGATCGAATCGGCGACGAACATCGTCTCGAGGGTAGGCTCTTCCGTGGGGCGGAACTCGGCATCGTTTTCATGAGTAAGCAGTCTTCGGGTCCCAGCTGAGATCTCCATCGAGATGCCGAAAACTTTCTCCGGCTTGGGGCGTGTATCTTCAGGCCACGAGATTCTATCGAATGTCTGCTCGATTTTTCCGACGTAGTCGTCAAGCGCCTGGTTAGTGGGGGCGACGATCAAAACCTTTGGACGTTGTTCGCCAGACTCCTGAGGCTGTCGAGACTCTAGGTGGCTAAGCAGAGTAAACACTGCCGAACTAGACTTTCCAGCACCGGCTACACCTGGAGCGAAGAGCAAGCCAAGGGGGCAGTGAGCCAACGCCCTATAGGTACCCTGTTGCGACGAGTCGAGACCGTTCCACAATGTTTGGAGATAGGGAGGCGCCTCGTTTCGCATTACTCGAGCCATAGCAGGGCGAACTTTGAAGAGGTCGACAATGTCTTCATCTGCGACGGATTCAAATGATGTGACGTAGTGTAAGATGGCTTCCGACCGAGGGCGTGGCTTCATGTGTGCTAGATCCGGTGCGCATCGTGGATACTTTGCTCAGCGAAAGCTTGGATCTCCTGTCTCAGCGTCTTGTCTGAAAAGCGCATGGTAAATCGACAGGTGCGGCACCGGCTTTTGTCAAATGCATCCTGGATAAAGTCGATGTATGGCCGGCGAGGACCACCAACTGCTTCATACCAAGGTTCCAACGGCAATTTAGCATGTAGATCCTCGCTCTGTGATCCATTGCTGGGAGGGCGGCGTCACTGTTGTATGCGGACCAGTACGCAAGACGTTCAGCCTCATCGTCATTGAGCGCGATGTCCGGAAACGTTAGGAAGTTCCTGTGGGCTTTTATAAGGGTCCCCAAACTAGAATCTCGTTGGCCGATATTCTCGTTCCTGTGGAATTCGTAAACCTCCTTGAGATGGGCGAGGATCTTCTGCTGGCGAGAATCTTCAACGCCGGGCCTGAGATAGTCGTCTTGGTCCAGGGATGCATCGGGACTCAGGCGACTCTTGACGGCGAGATTCATTCGTCGTATGATGAATTCAAACAGCTCGAATGCGAAGTCAATGTTCTTGTAGGGGTCGTTCTTCACACGTTCGATCCCATCGATCATGATCTTGCAGTTTTCACCCTGGTCTGGGAGGAGATGATCACGTTCCTTGTTGTACGAGACTAGGATGAGAGCCGTATCCGGGCTTTGATCAGCTCCGTAAGCCGTTCGGAGCAGAGCGACCCAGCAGGTAAACTCCACTTGATTGAGTTCCTCGATCGATCCCTCGGTGTTGTCAGCCTCGTCTACATTGCCGTAAACCTGATAAACACAGTACTGTCTCAGATTCCAGAACTTCACCATAGCAGGAACACTCTCGATCGCTGGTCTTCTGTAGACGTTGGGCGGATCTCTGTAGGAGACTCCACGACGAAGGATGGTACCAGCATTGAGTACCTCGGCGTTGGGAGCTCTAATGAACCAAAGTCTCAAGGAATCCGACTTTCCGCTCGCCTCCCACAACTGCTGGAGCGCCCACAGTACGGCCTCACGGCGTTTGCCCTTAATCAGACCTGGGAACTTCTCACCAACTTGTGGGCTATCCTTTTCGATGAGAAACTCAACTTCGCAGGGAGTAGCAGCAGTAATTTCGTCGAACTCGGATTGGAGGAGGTCAAGGGTCCCACGTGTGTCACCATCCGCCTTGGCGTGAAGTTGAGGCTTGATGTGATATTGGAGTCGTTCAACATCGATAATGACTTGGTAGCAGCCACGAGGTGCTTCTGCGCCAGACGTGAAACGTTGAAGCTGTCAAAGATAGGTTGAATACCCGTTGGATTCCATACTGGATCACCAGCCTTAAGGCTTGGGGATTACACATCTATATATATACAAGTGGTGTGGATCGGCATACCCCTTAATCCAACACTCCCTCTCGAACCATACCATTTAAGAACGAGTAAGGTCCTATAGGTATAACTCCCTTTAAAAGGTTATACCTTGTTAAACTAACTTCTTCTAGGGTAATAATAAAAAATAATAAATAATAAACCGAAATAAGGAGATAATATACGATTAGAAAAAAGTAACAAAAAGGAAAGTTTTAATATAAATGTAGATATAAATCCCTAATTTCCTCTTTTCGCTCGAAATTACCTTATTACATTTTAAATCCAACGTTATGTATTATCCCGTAAAAATTTAAAAAACAACAAATAATAAATAATAATAAAACTAAAATTATATAACGTAACGGACAAGTACTCGGGATGGACAAGTACTCGGGATGGACAAGTACTCGGGATGGACAAGTACTCGGGATGGTTTTTAGCAGCCCACGATAATGATTTTAAATAAATCAACCATAACACAATAAATTAATTCAAACTAATCGGATTTTTCATCGTTAGACATATTTACAGCTTTTTTACAAGTACGTGCATTATATCCAGGCTTGCCGCAAATACCATACTTCTATTCTTTCGTCTTAACCCTCTTGCGACGACTACCTTCACTTATTATTAGCTGCATTTTTTTACTACCTTTTTCTTTTTCGGCCAAAAAAGCTTATTTTTTTTATATAATAAATGTTCCTCCTTTTTAAAGGCGTTTATTTTTAGTTTTACGACGTTTACTAAAAACGTAATTAGTTTCGCGTAATTAAGTAACCTTTTGTTCCAGGAAAGTAACTTTATGTTAAAATACCAGGTAGCTTTTGGTTAACAGATTAACCGATTTAACGATTTTTGTCATCGAGCTATCTTAATAATTTTTAATCTTTTTTTGTAAATAACGTTTTTATTTTGTTACTTTACGGATATTTATAAAGGTTTTCGTAAAAAGCGAAAAATTAAAACCGGCGGAAGTAAGCGGCAAAACGGTTAGTATAAGTATAACTGGAGGAATTTTTAAGTCGGATAAAACGTTATTAAGATCGAATGGAACAAGTCCGGTTTTTGTAAATCCGGATTTGATATTATCGGACGTTATGGCAGCTTTAAACGTGTCGTAAAAGCTAATAAGGAAATCTTTTTTCGCGATATAGGTATAATAACGTTGCATTAAATTTTCGATGTATAACGAATAAACGCGTTTTAAAATAAAAAAGCAGGATACGTCGAAAGGTTAAAGCCGATAAGAAGAATACGCGGGCATGTAAAAAGTAATAATGCCGTTATTTGCGCAGTATTTTTCGAATTCGATCGAATAATAGCTTTCGTGGCCGTCGAGGATAAGAAAACGTTTGGTTCCTTTCGTACGCGTTCGTATATGTTTATTAAAGTGCTAAATCCATTTTAAACCTAATTCGTTTATTGTCCAACTATTATAGCTTATACCGAGCTTTTAATCGGATGGCAATTATTATTCTCGATACCAGAAATTAAGGTGGTTTTTTCCTGCTAAAATAATAAATGGAGATATAGCTTAATCTTACGAATTAATAACCTGTATAACTGTTACCTATTCCCGATTACCTTATTGGGCTTATTTAGGTCTTTTACGTTTTTCAGCATTTATAATTACCATGCCTGATACCATAAAAAGCCTTATTAAAAAGCCCGTTTTGTCGAAGTTGTAAATATCCTTTTCTGCGATGCCGTACTTTGTAATTGTAACCCGAATAAGCTCGAACTACTTGCGAAATGTTTCTAGATTTTCGTATAATACCCTTTAATAATTAATTTTTCGATTTAAACGCGTTTTAAGTTTTGTTTGGCGTTTAATAAAGTTGGACGCTTATTTAATTTTAACGCAAATCGCGGTACGTTAAGTAAGCAGTAAATTTGCCATATTTTTAACGTGCTAAAACCGGACAGGAAACGTTCGCGCATCTAGGTCGAGGATACGGTCGACAATCGATTCCTTTTCGGTCGGCGTCAAATTTCGTAATTTGGATATATGGTTGCTTTAGGAAGGTTTACCGGTATATCGTTAATGCAATGTAAAATAGGCAACTTTATATATAGAACTAAATTGTGACGGCTAAGGGGTTTAACCAACTATTAAACCTAGTCGTACGGTTTATGTTGGCAGTAGTGTCGTGGAAAACTGAGCAATGATACGTTCAATAATCACGTTTAGTAATAGCAGATTGTTAAAGGTAATCTAGGTAACCAAGTTGTATTATAAGCTGAAGCTATTTAGATTATAGTGATAATGAGCGTATATATTATAAAATGGATGTCCTTAAATAAGTTAAATCCATTTTTATCCATGTTATGTAAGTGCATAAATGTTTTTGGATAAGTCGAATCCATCCTTATCCATGTCGTATAAGTGCATAGATGTTTTTAAATAAGTCGAATCTATCCTTATCCATGTTACGTAACCTCGGTCGGTAATTGTTTTAATCTTGTTCCGACCGTATGCCCAAATGGGTAAGGTGTTAGTTCGTAATACGATTTTTCCCTTCCATAATCTTTATTTTTAAAGATTTTTCAAATTAATAAGTCTCCCTTTTTTATTATTAAACTCATCATACTTAAAAGGATTGCTAAAAAAGTTGCTAAGCCGCGATAGCGCTTTAATCAAAAAAAGGAGCGTAAGAAGTTATCCTTTGGTATCGAGGATTCTGGTTTCGAAGTTATGCCTTATTTTACGTGTTTCGTACGGAAGGAAAAATGTGTTATAGCGGGAAAATGTGGCTCGTTGTTAAAATTATGTTTTTTATAGGCGGGATTGTAACGGTTCGGGTATTTTGATTAATTTTTTACATAATATTTCGCGGGAAAAAGAACGGTTGAAACATAAAAAGGCTTTTGCCGAGAAGCGGCTTTTTTAATTACAAAAGGAAATAAGCGAGGTTTTAAAGCGTATAAGTAAAGCTATAGCTCGTTTACGGCGGTTACGTTAATAGCAAGAATTTTTTCGTACTAAGGGTATCGAGATGATTAATCGTGGGCTACAATCGTTAGACGAACTAGAGGAATAGGAAAAGGCCGAGGTGGAAGCCGTTACGTAAGCCGTTCAGGCTATGGAGGTAGCTGATTTATCTGGTCCCGAGACCGTTAATTGGTCCTTTCCGGCGGACCCTGGTTGGGAAGCTATTTTGAATACTGCCGGTTTTGTTGGTAAAAGCTTTTTAATAAGCGTTGGGCGTTTATAAGGTTCTTAGCGGGTTCCCAGGTGTTTTCGGAATTTGGGTAATTTTTTTATTTGACCAGGTATTAGGTAAGTCCGTTTTCTTTACGCGTGTCCAGAATCCTTTTTGCTTCGTATGTTGGTATATCTTTTTTTGCCTTTTTTTCGTAATTTATGTTGACCTTAATGGTATCCGCTGCTAACTTAAGTAAGAAAACGTAAAAAACTGGATGAAGTTTTACTTTAGGTGGTAGTTTTAATTAGTAATTATTTTCTGAGATTTTCTTGATAATTTTGTATGGGCCGATATATTTAAAGTTAAGTTTTTTGTTTGGTCGCTTGGTTTGTATGTTGAAGTGGTGTAGGGTGCAGTATGGGTGCAGCTCTGCAGCTTTGCTGCAGCTCTGTTTCTAGCTGCTTCCATTCATTTCGCCGGTGGGCTCCAATAGAGCGACATCCAGTGAGTCGACGACGGTCTATAAAGTTCTGACCTGGCAACTTTTGTATGTAGTCTTCTAGAGAACCAAGGCACGCCCGACAATTCCTTCTCCCAAGCAACCAGTCAAGATGTCCTACATACATCAACTTCGATAAGCCCCGTCCCAATTCAATGTTTTTGGTAACTAAATAAATCATCTTTCCCTTCCAGAAGGTTGGTTTTTTTAACCTTTTCTGGTTGTAGTATTTTTTTTATTTGGTTACGTACAAATTCAAGTTCTATCTTTATTTCTACGTGTAATTGCTTAAGTTATTCTGATATAAGGATTGCTTTAACGTTAATAGGTTCTTTGCGTGCATTTTTATAAACTTTTGATATGAAACTAAAGTTAGCGTTTGCTGGAATCGTTTTGGTGCTTTTATGATAGCTGGTATTGTAAGTTAGCTGCGTAATAGGTAGCTTTTGGACCTAATCGTTTTGTTCGTAGTTGATGTAGCATCGTAGGTAGGTTTTTAATGTTTGGTTAGTTCTTTTTATCTGTCCGTTTATTTAGAGTTTAAATGCGCTGGATAGTTTATGATTTAGGCCTAGTTGCGTTATAAGTCCTTGCCAGAATTTCGAGGTAAATATTATTTTTTTATTTGAAATGATTTTTATTGGTAATCCGTATATTCCTAGGATATGCCTTAGAAAGATGTAGGTTAGTTGTTTTGCGTTTGTGTTTTTATTATATAATAGGAAATAGGGAAATTTAATAAATCGGTTAACGATTACGAAGATGCTGTTATAATATATACCCGTAACTGGGTTTTTTAATAACGGAAGTTTGGTAATAAAGTCGAAAGTAATTAAATTTTATAGTCGTTTTGCGATTAGTAATGGTTATAGTTTTCCGTATGGCTTATGTCGTCGAGTTTTTGCCTTGTTATAGATATGGTATTATTATTGTATTTTTTTTACCATTAATTCTATTTTAGGAAAGTAATAAGTGCGTTGTAATCGTTTTAGGGTTTTGTGGATCTTTGGGTGTCCGTGTAGCTGATGTTTGTGTATGTTTTTTATTAATATTTCCTGGTATTTTTCTGGGATTTGTGTTTTTTTTTTTTTTTTTTTTTTTTTTTTGTTTTTTTTTTTTGGGTTTTTTTTTTTTTTTTTTTTTTTTTTTTTTTTTTAAGTAGATTATCGTTATATTCCTGGATTTTTTGGTGCAGATTAAGGGGTGCTGCTTTGATTGTTGCTATCTATTGTGGTTTCAGGTATTTTTTTGGTGTGGTATCGAAGATCTGGTGGTTAATTTTGATTCCTTTTTTTTCGAGATCTGGTTTTCGATTTAATGCGTTTGTTTTGCCGTTTTCTGATCCCTTTTAGTGGATGATGACAAAGTTGTATTCTGCTAGTTTTTTGGCGTAGCGTAGTTATCGTTTTGTAAGTTTTCTAGTGGTGGTAAAGCGAGTGAGGTTTTTGTGGTCGGTGTATACTTTAACCTGGTGGAGGTTTCCCCTTAAGGTAGTGTTTAAATTTTCGAAAAGCTTTAAAGATGGCCATAAATTTTTTGTTGGGAATGTCGTAATTTAACTTTGTTTTTTTAACTTGTAAAAGTAGAAGGCGATAGGGTATAGGTAGTTTTAATCGTCGCGGTGTTTTATTATTACGCTTAAAGCGTAGTCCGAAGCGTTAGTTTTAAGCTTAATTAGGCGCTTAGGTTATATATGATTAATATTGGCTTATTAATAATTGCATTTTTGTTTTTTTTAAAAGCTATTTCCGTTTTTGTTATTTAAAAGAACTTGTTTCCTTTTTTCGTTAAGTTAAATAATGATATAATTATTTTGCTAAAATTTCGAATAACGTATAACATAAGCGAGCTGCGCGCATAAGCGAACTGCGCGGATTTTTGCACTTCGCAATAATCAATCCAAATAACTTAACCACAATATATTCAATTAATTTAAATTAATCGGATTTTTTTTCGCTAGTTGTATTTATAACTTCTTCACAAATACGCGCATTATATTCGGGCTTGCTGTAAACGCCACATTTCCGTTTTTTCGTTTTAACCCTTTTACGACGATTACCTTTAGCCGCTGTTAGTTGCATTTTTTTACTACCCCCTTTTTTTTCGGCCAGAAAAGTTTATCCTTTTTATATAGTAAGTATTCTTTTTTCTTAAAGACGTTTATTTTTAATCCTGCAGCATTTACTAAGGGTATGGTTAATTTCGCGTAATTAGGTAGCTTTTTATTTTAAAAGAATAACTTTATATTAAAATACCAGGTAACTTTTAGCTAATAAATTAACCAATTTAACGATTTTTGTCGGCGAGCTACCCTAATAATTTTTAATCTTTCTTTATAAATAACGTCCTTATTTTATTATTTTACAGATATTTATAAAGGTTTTCGTAAAAGGCGAAAAATTAAAACCGGCGGAGGTAAACGACAAAACGGTTAATATAAATATAATTAAAGGAATTTCTAAGTCGGATAAAACGTTATTAAGATCGAATAAAATAAATCCGGCTTTTGTAAATCCGGATTTAATATTATCAAACGTTATAATAACTTTAAACGCGTCGTAAAAACCGAAAAGGAATTTTTTTTTCGCGATATAAATATAATAACGTTATATTAAATTTTCGATATATAACGAATAAGCGCGCTTTAAAATAAAAAAGCAGGATACGTTAAAAAATTAAAGCCGATAAGAGAAATACGTAAGTATGCAAAAAATAATAATGCCGTTATTCACATAATATTTTTCGAATTTTATTAAATAATAGCTTTCGTAACCGTTAAAAATAAGAAAACGTTTCGATTTTTTCGTACGCGTTTAAGTATATTTATCGAAATGCTAAATTTATTCTAAACCTAATTCGTTTATTATCTAACTATTATAGCTTATATTAAGCTTTTAATCGGGTAATAATAAATATTTTCGATATTAAAAATTAAGGTAATTCTTTCTTACCATAATAATAAATAACGGTAAAGCTTAACTTTACGAATTAACAACTTATATAATTATTACTTATTCTTAATTACCGTATTAAACCTATTTAAGTTTTTTATATCTTTTAATATTTGTAACTATTATACTCGATACCATAAAAAGCCCCATTAAAAAACCCGTTTCGTTAAAGTTATAAATATCTTTTTCTGCGATGCCGTATTTTGCGATTATAGCCCGAATAAGCTCAAACTATTTGCGAAATACTTTTAAATCTTCGCATAATACCTTTTAATAATCGATTTTCCGATTTAAACGCAATTTAAATTTTTTTTACCGTCTAATAAAATTCGACGCCCAGTTAATCCCGACGCGTAACGTAACGCGTTAAGCTAGCAATAAATTCGCCATATCTTTAACGTATTAAAGCCGGACAAAAAACGTTCACGTATTTAAGTTAAGGATTTTTTCGACAATCGATTTCTTTTCGGTCGGCGTCAATTTTCGCGAATTAAGAACGATATCGCATCGCGTAAATTTACCGTTAATTCGGGTTTTTAAAGTAAAAGCTGAAACCGTATATATAGAACCAAGTTTGGTATAAGAAAGTTTAAAGTTATTCTTTTTAGCCTAAACGGCTAAGTTCATTCTGGCTTCTTTTGTAAGCCGTTCCATAATAATGGTGTTGAAAAATAAACACTTAAAGTTAAATTGTAAGAAAGTTAGAAAAAACGCGCAGCTCGCTTGTGCGCGCAGCTCGCTTGTGTCATACGTTAAATTTTTTTAATAATAGTTAGCGAATCCGAAAAAAGTTTGCACTTTTTTAATTATAATAGGTATCTTTTATTTCTGTACTGTAGCAATCTTCTTAAGGTTTATTTTAATATATCCTAAGATGATGATATGTTTTAAAAAAATTTCTTTTTATGTATAAAACTGGCTTTTTTTATTATTAATTAAAAGGTTAACGTCTTATAAGGCTTAGAAAATTATATAAACGTATTTTATATGTTCCTTTTTATTTTTTTAAATAAATGAGAATATCGTCGAGGTAATAAATAACGAAGATGTTTAAGTATTTCCTAAGTATATAATTAGCCATTTACTGAAAAGTTATTAATGCGTTCGTAAGTCCGAAAGGTATAACGAGGTATTCGAAAAATCCGTACTTCGTTTTAAAGGTTATTTTTTATTTATATCCTAACTTAATGCGAATCTGATTATATCCTTTTTTAAGATTTAGGTTCGTAAATTAATTTGCTTCGTGGAAGCGATTTTTTATTTCGTTAATTAAGGGTAACGGTATTTTATTTTTAACTGTGATGTCGTTTAACTGCTTATAATCGATAACTAGGCGTAATTTCCCGTTTTTTTTTGGTACGAAAAATATGGGGTATCCGGTTGATGAATTAGAACGTCGTATATAACCTTTCCGGAGTTTGTCTTTAAGGTATTTACGTAGTGCCTGTAATTTTGTTTCGTTAAGGTTGTAAATTGGATAGAATTTGGTCGATGTTCCTTTTTTGAGGATTATTTTGTGGTCCTATTCGTTATGTTCTGGTAGTTTTGTTTTAAGTTCTTTTCGAAATAGTCGTTTATATTTGTGGTATTATAAAGGTATATTGGTTATAGTTTTTAACTTTAAGGGTTGATGCTATAAGTAATCGTTTATTTTTCGCAACTTGGTTCTAATGATAACGATAATACGTCGTATTTTTTTATGGTGCCCTTAGTTTTTTTTATGTTTTGTTCCTGTGGGTGGTAAGGTTTCTGTCGTGTCCTTATGCCTGCATTCGTCGCCATTTTCGATCGAGTGTTAAGATCTTTTTATATTTTGTTTTTTCTTGTCGAGTGGATATAAAGCGAACTTTACCTGGTTAGTTGTTTAATCGATTAAGGGGTTGTATTGGTATAGCCATGGTTTTCCGAGGATTATGTTGTAATTCCTTATCGGAACGATGTCGAAGTTTGTTATTTGGTTTCGTTTATTAACGAAGATCTTAAGGTAATTAATCTTGCGGTTAATTTTTCCGTTATCGTAAGCAAATACGTAACTTTTTGCGTTTTTGGTAATGTAGGGTTTTATCTTTTTTTTATGGTAATCGAAGTCGGTTAACCACATCCGGCGTGATATAATTATTTTCCGTTATTCCGTAGTCCATAAATGCGGTAAACTAGTATGTCTTAATTCGTACTTGCAGGGTAATAAGGTCGTTTTTGGTTTTTATCGTCGCGTTTAAAGCTTTTTTGGGAAGTTCCTGTTGGCTTTTCCGGGTCTTATTATTCTGCGGCTTTTTTACAGGTAGCGTTCGTTTTTTAACTTATCCTTTAACGCCTTAATGCGTTTTTGATTTTATATGTTAAGGGTTTTTAGTTGCTTTAGTTATTTTTCCTGTTTGCGTAAAGTGGCTTTAAGTAAAAGGACTTACGTTTGGAAATCTTTTTTAGTAATATATTCTGGTTCGGGGGTTCTTTATCCTTTTTGTCGTACTTGGAACTGGGTATCGTATTACTTTATGTTTTCGTTTTTTTTTCTATTTCGTATTTGATTTTTTGTTGTTTATTCGGGTTATCCGTAAAAGTTAAATGGAAGTTTAAGTTATTAATTACTTTTAAAAATACCTTTATAATTATTTAATGGATCCATTTCTTTTTTGTTTTATAATCGTATTAGCCGTAATGGTCTATAAGGTTTTCGTTTAGGCAGTTCTTTTTTTAGGCTAATTTGTTACTGCCGTAATAATGTTGATAACATTTTCCGAGGTGAATGTTTTAAATATCTGTATTATCGTTAATCTTTAGGGTCCTTTCTAGTTTAATTATAAAAGTTAAATCTTTAATTGTATATTTACGTAAGGCGTATCTTAATATACCGGTTTTTTTTATATGTTTCGGGTAATGGGTACGCTTGTACTAAATAACATAAAGTTTCTCGTATCGGTTTGGTTATCCTGATAGTAGGTTCTTATCTTAACCTTAGTATTTCTTAATCTATGCGTTTAGTTTTAACTATTCGTATTGCTATCGCCGTTTTTTCTGGGAGCGGGAAAGTAACTTGTCTTTTGAAAGTTTTTTTTATCCGTCGTATTTTTTTAGCTATTAGGTTACTGTAAGTCCTGTGGTAGGGGTTTGCTATTTCTGGATGACTGCTTAGGATAGCTTTTTTACCTTTTATAATTTTTGTTATACTTTTTTAAAGGAATTATGGTTATCCTTAATTTTGATTATGTTGATTAACCTGTTATCGTTTCCTTAGTTATTTCGAGGAGATCCCTAAGGAACCGGTGTTTAGGTATTCTGTCGTAACTTTTTGGGTGCCTTGTATTAATAGGTTTTATATCTTATCTTGTTATAATTAAAGCATTTGATAGTACGCGGGTCGCGCTGTTATATTACGCCTAATTTTATAGGTCCTGGTGCCGTTTTATATGATGTGTTAATTTCTCGTAATATGTTAATATTAAAGGGATGCCTTAATTTGTTATTTTGTCGGTTTTTAGAATATCGAGTTTTCCAGGCGTACTGCTAATCGTCGATTTTAACTGTCATAGCGATATAATTTACCAACTTTTCGAGGCGTTTATTCTTAAATAATTCTTTCTATACCTCCTTTTTTAAGCCGTTAAAAAATATGGCTATTAATATCTTTTATCCCTAATTAATCTTCGAAGCTAGTTAAATAAAGAAATTGCCGTATCCGAAAGTTGATCCTTTTTGCTTTAGATTTTTAAAAAAAAAATTCGGTTTTAATTTTTTCGTTTATTATTCCGAATATTTTTCTTAATTTTTTCTTATACTTTTCGTAATCGTTATAGGTGTTCGTAATTTTTACGCATCTTTGTTAAGGCGGTTTGGTAACCTATTCGTAAAAAGTAAGTTTAAACTAAGTAACCGTATTTCCGGTTAATTATTTTATAGCAAACTGGATTCAAAAGGTAAGTATTACGAGTTTAATTAAGAAATACTTAAAGCAGGTACGGCATTCCGTAAGAAATTGTTGTAACTTAATGGTAATTCCGTCGAAGAGGGTAGGTTTGGTAGGTTTTAGGACTTTTCCGGCCTTTTTGCCGTAAGCTATTTAAGTAAGTGGTGCTGGTTAGGCTGGCTGGTTCGGTTGATTAGGTTACTTTAAGTTGGCTTGTTTTGCTAGTTCGACTTTCTGGGCTTTTAGTTGGTTACGGGTTTTCTTAAGGGTATTAATAAGTTCGATCTTGTCGTTAGTAAGTTAAGTAACTGCGTTAGTTAATTAATTAAGTTAGCGCAAGGCCTTTTCCTAGAAGAGATTAGGTTAAGTCTTTTTATTATCCGAATTTATAAGGTTATTTTCAGGAATCTTAAAGGTTCCTTTAAGGATGGGCTGCTTGCTAGAAGATATAATGTTAAAGGTATTGCGTAAAGTTTAATAATACTGTTAAATAAAAGTTTATAACGTATAACGGTTAAAAGGTTTAATTAATTATTAAACCTAGTTATACGGTTTATGTTGGTAGTAGTATTATGGGAAACTAAATAATAATACGTTTAATAGTTACGTTTGGTAATAGCAGATTATTAAAGGTAATCTAGGTAATTAAGTTATATTACAAATTAAAGCTATTTAAACTATGATAATACTAAGCGTATATATTATAGAATGGATGTTTTTAAATAAGTTAAATCCATCCTTATTTATGTTGTATAAGTGCATGGATGTCTTTGGATAAGTCGAATCCATCCTTATCTATGTCGTGTAAGTGCATGGATGTCTTTGGATGAGTCGAATCCATCCTTATCCATGTTACGTGATCTCGGTCGGTAATTGTTTTAACCTCGTTCCGACCATGTGCCCAAGTGGGTAAGGTGTTGGTTCGTAACATAAATGTCGCATAACTAAGTTTCGGGTCTTGTTTCTTAGCTTAAATAGCTAGGTTCATTCTCGCTTCTTTTGTAAGCTGTTCCATGTTATTGGTATTGGGAAATGGACAATTAAAGTTAGGTGGTTAGAATATGTCAAAAACCATCCCGAGTACTTGTCCATCCCGAGTACTTATCCGCTACGTTATATATAAAGGTTTTGTCGGCAATTGGTGCTTACAGGTGTTGCCTGCTGGCTGGCTTTGTGGGCCCAGGCCGCATTCCTGCAGCCTGGGACACCCTTTGTCCACAGACGATCCTTTGTCACCCAATAATGTATGTAAGGGCGATTACCGACAGACTAGATTTGTCCTTTCCTAGAACACACAGAACTAACGCATAAGAGTTACGCCAGATTCCTGCATTTGATCACTGTAACTGCTGACATGGTAGCATCTTTTGGTTATTGATAACCTAGCACGTCATACGAAGTGGTTAATTACAGTCTGGTAACGGCAACAGCTAAGTTATTATCAAAAAAAGCAAAAGGTTTAAAAGAAAGCCGCTTAGCTAACGATTTAAAAAAAGAGTTAAGTAGCAATTAACGATATCAGGCCAACGCCGTACCCCAGGAAAGTTCCCTACTAAACTAATGGTCAGCAACCTATCTGATAAGGGCTTCGTCCTTATAAAGGGCCAGAAGCAAAATGACAACTTTTTCCCCTTTTCCTAACGCGTACCTTCACCCGAAAAGTACTATAGTAAGGAAGGGCAAAAGGAAAAACAGGAACCATTTTTAGTAGAAAATAACTTACTGCCTTAGCAACAGCGGCCGAGAGCAAACAGGCCAAAAACCCCACCTATCTAAAGATAGCATCCCGAATTAAATTTGAACAAGCTTTATACATCCTTAAGCAGTAACTTAAGTAACATCAAACGGGGCGTTAAAATACGGGAAGATAAATACCTACAGGTGGAAAAAAAGGTTAAAAAGTTAAGGCTTCAAAACCGAAAAACCAAAAAGTCGATAATATAATTAAACGAAATAATAATATAATTCCTGAACGGATTTCAACTAACGAAGTTGCGGAATGCGAGTGCATAAGCGAAAACGCCTAAAGCGTCATAAAACGCTTAGCCCGAAATGCGGGCGAATAGCTTAAAAAAAACTCCCGTTATAATGGAAAAAAACGACGTAAAAGAAATTAACCCCTTAAAAGAAGGCGAAATAAAACCCAGAAGGTAATTTACTAAAAAACCTGATTCCCCCAAAAAAGCGAAAAGTAAAAAGGTAAAACTATTTAAGGAAAAAAGTATAACACGCGACGACCTTAATAATTTAAATAATTTTTCGTTTTTATCCTTATCTTTAAACTTATCTTAAATTCCCTTAAAAAAGCGTAACAAAAAACGTAATAACTTTCTTAATAGTTTATCCGGTTTTTTCAATAACTTAAACAGCTTTAACGGGGCAGGTATACGCTTAAAAAAAAAAGTCCAATAATAGAAATAGCAAGTTTCGCTAAAAGCGCTTTAATTTTACGCTGGATAAGGAAAATCACCTATTCGGTTAGGCTAATTAAAAACTTTAAAGCAACGCGTTAAATCTTGCACTTAAGGAAATTAACTATAAGAAAGGCATAAAACTAAAATAATTAAATTAGCTACGCCTCGTTAAGGCCATTATCAAAACTTGCAAAAGGGCGCCCTTTAAATTAATTATAGGTATCAAAAAGGGAACGAAGATATTAAGGACCTTCTAAAAAACTTACGCCATAACAGGCAAAACCAAGCAAAGGTCCCTTTAGAAGGAGCTAAGCAAAATTACATATAACGGTAAAAACCCAGTACAGTTTTCCACCAAGTTTTAAAAGCTTCTTCGGGAAGTTAAAGGTTATGGTATAAAACTCGGGACCAAGGAACATATCACCATATTCCTTACTGCTGTAAAGGACCGCGCTGGCAGCTGGTACAAAACGATGCAATCAATACTGCGCTCAAAGGATTACTCCTTCCAGTAACTAATTAACGATTTCAACAGCAAGTTCCATAACCGTTCTGGTAACAAAAAGAAAAACGGGAAGTCCCATAGCGCCCAAAAAAGCAAGGGCAAAGGCAACAACATTAATAAAGATAACAAGCCCGCATGGAACAAAAACGGAAACCCCCTTTACTTTAATTACGGCAAGTACGGGCACCTAGCCAAAAACTACCTTAAGCCACAAAAGAAAAAAAAACGGCAAAGGAAAAAAAGGTAAGAAAGGCCAACATCAAGGAGGCAATAACAGTAACAACAATCGAAACAGCAGCTCTCGCGATACCTAAGAAGGTGGTTAAGGCGAAAAGCAATTCATCCCTAAGGGCTTAAAAAACGCGTATCGCTTCAGTAAAGGAATATTTAACGCCCAAGCCGATAAACAGCAGCTTCGAGATCTAATGCAATAATATGATAAGACACTACAAGAATTAGCTGTAGGGCCTTTAGTGGCTGAATGCTTTAAAGCAACTGTCGGAAAGGTAATTACAGCAATCGAATGCGTTAAAGCTATAGCAGTCGAATACGCTGAAACTTTAGTAATTAAAACCCCTAAAGTAACCGTTATAAGAAACGTTATACTTCTCCATATCCATTCATCCATAATTAACGATAAAGACAAGTTGCTTTAGGATTTAAAAACGAACGTTAATATTACGAATAATATTAAGGATTTCGAAAAGAATATTGTCTTAAACATAAAGTCTAAGGGTATTTATATTATAACAAGTAGTAAGCCAGTACAGGCCACCTCCATTAGGACAGTAAAATAGGCCCTAAAAAGTCCCCGAGGAAAAAATAACAAAGCCTTAATAAAGTACACGCTACATATTAATAACTTCCCCTTAAAGATATTCTTTAAAAATATATATTATAAAAGGGGAGGTTACCTAAATAAGAATACCTTAGTAAACCTTAATAGGTCCCAGTTGATAACGATTAACGTACCTCGGAAAAGCTTTTTTCTATAGCTTCATAAAAAGCCGGAACCTATCATTAAGGCCCTGGAATCCACGAACGACGAGAATTGGCAATAAGGCTATAGGCTGGGGAAGGCATTCGGTAAGGAAAACGGCGATAACTTAAAGCGAATGCTTATAAGCGCTTTTAAGGATAAAAAAGTCTTTATAACAGACGAAGTTATAAAAAAACTTATCCTTTAGCACCGCCGCCTTTATTACCCTAACATTAAACGATTAATTTAAATTATCAAAAGATTTACGGGGATTAATATAAATCCCGGAAATGTGGAATCGCTTCTTTATATAGCGTATAACAAAGGTAAGATACGGAAAATACCATTTACAAACCCCTAAAAACGAAAGTTATACGCGGGAAGGATCATTTAGTATAATATAAGGTCCGTTAAGCCTGTTAATATTAAAAATAAGGCCTATTACGGCCTTATTACAAACGACCTTTCGCGTTGCAGAAAATACCATTTATTTAAAACCAAAAACGAAGTTTAATAAAGCTTATGTATATATGTTATACGAATAATCAAACGTTTAAAAACGATTCCTCCCGATATAGAAAGCCGAAGTAAAAGGGTGCAAACTTTACGCCTGGATGGCAGCAGGGAATTCGGCATGAAAATCATTAAGAACTTTTGCGCTGTAAAAGGTATCGAGCTAGTAATTTCCAGCCCTTACAACCAGTATTAAAACGGAGTTGCGGAAAAAGGTATTTAATTCTTACAAAACGAGGCGCGCGTAACTTCCGCGTAGATAAAGATCTTTATATATTTCTGGGATTTTATTATAAAGGTTATAACGTATACGATCAATAGGATTGGACAGTTTACGGTAAAGGACATAACATTAATCGAATACTTTAAAAAAGCATTCGATCTTAACTCCGAAAGATTATATAAACCTAACAATAGTTATCTCCGCATCTTTGGTAGCAGATGTACGGTCCTAATCGATGAGAACCACAGGACCAGGTTAGAGAAACTAAAAGCCCGAAGGGCTAAGGGGATATTACTAGGTTATGAAAGGACTTATAACTACAAAGTATGGTTGCTAAAAGGCGGCAGAGTACTTACTACGCCGCACGTTACAGTTTATAAAGACTTAGAAAAGCCAGGGCAACCTCCAAACCCCAGGGATATCATCCAATCGCTTCCGCAACTAATGCAAAAGCGTTTAAAATACCGTCAGAAACAGGGCGTTAAAATAAAAAACAAGGACCATAACGTCGTCTTAAAGGATAATACGGACAAGGAAACCAAGAAGGTCAAACGCAAAAAAGGGCGTCCGAAGAAGATGGTTCCCAAGCTGTATACCCTAAAGGCTCCAAATAAAGCCCTAGAATTAATGCGTAAACTGAAGCTAGCTTTAACCCAAAAGGGCGATAATTACGGCCCATATACCTTCCATTTCAGCCCGTCGAATAACGACGAAAACTTTTTTGGTAGTTCCGGAGACGCCGAACGGGTTATCCGGAACGCTTACGAATATTAACAAATGGTTAACATGCTAAAAGATAAATACGATAATATATTTAAAAATTCGGAAAATATTAACCTGGGTAAGTTATTTACTACCTACAGGCTATTTACAATAACGGATGACGGCCCGTTCTTAAAGGAAGCTATAAAAAGCTTAAAACAAAAGATATAACTTAAAGCAATTTTTACGGAAATTAAAGAAAACCTTTTACGTAAAACCTTTAACTTTATACCCTTCGATAAAGGCCGTACCTGCGGATACCTTATTAATATCAAATAGGTACTGAAAAAAAAGTATACGTCCATAAAAAAGCTAGATAAGTTTAAGGCCCGTATTTGCGCAAGGGGCTTTACATAGCGAAAAGGAATAAACTATAATAAAACCGTAACGAATATCGTAAAAGCTGTACACTGGAAAATCCTGATAGCTCTGGCTGCCTATTTGGGCTGGCATATTCTCCAGATCGACTTTATCGCCGCGTACCTAAATAAAAACTTGAAGAAAGATATTTACATAAAGTAGTTCCCCATATTAAAGGAGTATTTCGATACGTACCCGGAGGATAAACAAAAGTACCAGTTCTCCCCTAAAAAGGTTATCAAGTTGATAAACTCTTTGTACGGCCTGAAACAGGCCGGGGCTGCTTGGTAGGAAAAAGTTAAAGGGATACTTATAAAGTAAGGCTTTTACTTATTAATTTCGGATGATGCGATTTACTTTAACCCTGAAACTAGAAGTATTATCGCTTTATATGTTGATGATTTCCTCCTTTTCGGAGCCGATAGATAATACCTTAAGAACGTTGCTAAGGAAATCGCTAAGGACGTCCTTATTAAGGATTTAGATGTTACGAAACAGGAAGGACTCTCAAAGCTGGAAGTGAGCCCTAAGAGGGTAACCCCAACGGGTAAACCTCGGCCCCACTAAATGGTCTTTGTCGCGTTGATAGAGACCATCCAGAGACTCCTAGGAGACCACATAGAGAGGCTTTAGAGACCTTAAGGAGACGAGAAGGATATATACGAACCAAGTTCTTATGTAGATAGCACCTACTTAGTTTCTCGCTCTTTAGCTATCAATCTAAGCTCTTAACTAGAGGCAACTGTACCGTTTTCTAATTGAAGGAAGAGTCTTTAAATCTTTTTAACGAACAAGACCCCTAGTGAATTATTCCTCGCCCTATTGTTACCTGTAAATCAAGACCCCATTTTGGATACTGTTTATACTTCCAGGTGGATGTATGACAGGTTCGTTACATTTTGATAGCTCCTTGATTAATAGCCGACGGATGATTCTAAGCCCAGTGGGGCATAAGCTTTCCTGAACTTAGTAAAAACGATATCATAAAACGACGTTTAAAAGATAAACAGTACACCCGATCCCCGTTATAAGCCAGTAAGGGATTAATAACTAGATTAAATAATTTACCCTTTATCGAAGAAGTTTTTCAACTAATTGATAATATCATGCCTCCTATAACTAAAAGTAAGGGAGATCCTTCTTCTTCCTAGACCCAGCAGCTAACCCCGGCTCCAAAGGACATTATTAAGGTCTAGGGAGATTCGGAAGAGGAAGAAGAACCAGAGGTCCAGGAACCTTAGGACCCGAAGGGAAAAGAAAGAAAGCTTTCCCCAGAGGAGAAAATGGAGATCCTGTTGCGCAGAATCCAAGCTCTGGAGAAGGACAGAGAGGAGAGACCCCAACCCCCCAGAAAAAGTATGGCTCAACCTACCCGAGGAATGGAGGAAAGAACCCCAGCACCCCCATTATTCGGCCCCAATCGGTACCGCGAAACCATTATCCCACCTCCCAGCTATCACGGACAGTTGTCCCCGGAGCTTTGCGAGCTCCCCGAATGCACGGTACACACCAGATCCCGAGAAAACCAGCATGAGTCGTTGCACTTTACCGCTTGTTACGTCGACGACTGCCTCGTACATCTCAGAGCCAAAGAAGATAACGACTTTTGGCCTAGATGGAACGAAGGGATACCCACTGAACCAGATGACGAGTGCAGATGCACAGAAACTCCCCGGTGGCCAGAATACCCGAAGTCTTGTTACCTATATCCCGAATCAGAACAAAGTCAGAAAGCCATATCGCAAGGATGCTTATGTTATTCCCCGATGCTCTATATCTAATACGAACTTCTAAATGCGGGAGTACCTCCTTCGAAGGTCCACATTTTTAACTATACGATTCGAAAGATGTAAAATCAAGGATCGAACCCGAGGAAAATAATTACCTCCGAATGCAAGTATGGCAAGAAAACATGGTTTAAATATAAGAACGATTAATATACGAAACACGTTATTCGAAAGGCGTACGAATGGAGACTTTCTTAGGCTAGACATTATTACAAATTAAAAAACGCCAAAAGCCCTTGAAAATAAGGCATCGAAAAGCCTTAATTTATAAGATTTTATGCGAAGTAATAAAGGGATTACGTAGCTAGATCGAAATTTTACTTTAATACAAAAATAGCATATTCAAAATTATAATCGACTTAGGGGCCGAAAGCAACTTTATCTTTTCCGCGGTAATAGAAAAACATTAAGTTCCTTAAAAGTATAAGCTAAAGTCCTACAAATTACGAATAATAAACGAAAGCTTATCCAAGTATAAAAACGGATAAATTTTGTAAAAAATTAAAAAATTCCCCGTTTGGATTTAAAGATATTAAGAATAAATTTCGTTGGATATTGCTGACATTTCCGGATATGATATTATCTTAGGAATGCTATAATTTACAATTAGTAATCCATATATTAACTGGAAATATTAAATATTTTTTTGAAAAAGTAATAAGGAATTATACGAAAAAGACGAATAGGAAATTTGCTATATTATCAAAAAGGTGCAGGTGCCAGATCAAGCCGGAATAATACCACCTAAGTATCGAGGATTTAAGAAATTATTTAAAGATAAAAAAGATTACGAATTACCATTATATAGGTAATAAGATTATCGGATATTTATTAAAAAAGGATATTATCTTAAACTTTACAAGATTTATTACATAAACTTTAAAAAGTTAAAAACCTTATGGAAAATTATTTAACTCGATTTGAAAAAAAAAAATATTCGATTTTCCGATTTTCCTGCTGGATATCCTATCTTTATAATACCAAAAACCAAGGACGGAAAATAAAAGATTAACGAAAATAAAACCTGGTTTTTAAAAAAGTAATCGATTATAAATAATTAAATAATATTACGATTAAAAATGGATACCTTTTAACCTTTATAAATATATTAAAAGAAAACGTTAGCAAAGTTAAATAATTTACTGTATTTAATTTTCGAAACGGTTATTACCGTATTAAAATAACTTAAAAAAAAAATGGAAAACGGTATTTAAAACGATATACGGATTTTACGAATACCGAATAATACTTATAGAATTTATTAATGCTTCCGCTAATTTTTAACGCTTAATTATAACTACTTTACGAAAGTATCTAGATAAGTTTATATTCGTTTACCTTAACGATATTTTAATTTACTCCGAAACTTTAAAGGAACATAAATAATATGTGGCTTAAGTACTTAAAACCTTAAATAAGGCAAATATCCGAGTTAACCCAGCCAAGAGTATATAGCACATATAGAAGCTAAACTTTTTGGGATATATACTTATTTCCGGCCAAATTTAGATTTAACGCTTTAAAATAAAAGCAATTAAAAACTGGCCTATCTTTAACAAGGTAACCGTTACCGATATCCGGCAGATTTTAGGATTTACGAGTTACGTACGAAAACCTAATTAAAGGATACGAAAATATAGTTAAACTATTAACGAAACTTATTACCAAAAAGTACGTTAATAAAAAGTTTAAGCTTTTAAATGATGCAAAAAAAGCATTCCAGATCTTAAAAGACGTAATTATTAGTAAACTTATAATAAAACTACTTAATATAAACAAAACGAAACGCCTAAAGACGGACGTCTTAAATTACGCATTAGGTATTATCCTAAAATAACTAAAGGATAATAGCAAATAATACTTAATGGTTTATTACTTAAAGGTATTTAAAAAATATAGAACTTAAATACCTGATTTATGATAAAAACTGCTAACAATCATTAACGCTTTTAAAAAGTAAAAGCCTTTCCTTAACGGAACTAAAAAACTTTTTAATATTTATTCCGACTATAAAAATCTTATTCGATTTATAAAAGCATAAGAATTAAATAAATAACATAAGATTTAAATAATTTTTTATTAAGGTTTAATTTTAAAATATATTACATTAAAGGAAAAGAAAATATCCAGGCGGATATTTTTAGTCGTAAAGGCGACTATGATTCCAAGGTTCCCAAACGAAGCATATAGATATTATAGTATAACAAAAATAGCACTATATAATTATACGAGATTTTAAAAAAACTAACCTCTGAATTTTTAACGAAGTTTCGAAGTTCTTACGACATAAACGAAAAGAAAAAGGTTTAACAGTTAAAAGGACAACCAAAAAATTAGCTACTGTATTATGGCAAGATTTATATTCCCAGAGACTAATAAGAATAATTCGTAAATGAAATTTACGAAAACCTATTATATAAATATTAAGGAATTTTTAAGATTACCCGACGGTTACAGGAAAAGCATAACTTCTCAGAATTACGCAAGGTAATTAAAAAGGTTATTAAGAATTGCAACATTTGTAATAAAGCCAAGGTAGCATGCTATAAACCTTATGGGCTGTTACAACCTATTAATATTCTTAACAAAATATGGAATACTATAGCTTAGGATTTTATTACCAGTTTTTCTTTATCTAAAGATCCAATTACTGGAGTCGAATACGACGGAATCTGGGTGATCGTTAACAAACTTACTAAGTATAGGTACTTCCTACCTTTTAAAGGAATTACGACGGCAGAGCAATTAGCTTATGCATTCATCCGATATTACTTCGATAAATACGGAGTACCAGAAAAGATCATTTTTAATCGAGATAAGCTTTTTATATCTAATTTTGGTACCAGCTTTTTTAAACAAATAAGTGCTAAGCTTAAGTTCTTGATAGCTTATCACTTATAAACAGATAGTTAGACGGAACCACTAAATTAAACCCTGGAACAGTACTTCCAAAGCTATGTTAATTACTAGCAAGATAATTAAGTAAAGTTACTGCTATTGGCATAAATAGCCTATAATACGTTTACCAACAAAGATATGGGTATCTTTTTTTATATGGCTGTATACGGATATAAAGCAGTAACCTAACGATTAAAGTAATTATTACATAAAATTCCTACAATTATTACCATAGCTTCATGAGCCGAAATAATAGTAACAAAAATCAAAACGATATAATCCCGCTTATAAGTGGAATTACGTTTTCTTTAATAAAAAATGGCTCGGTATTATAATAAAAAAAGAATTAAGAGATTAATTTTAGCGAAAGAAAATAAGGTCTATTTATTACGTTAAAGATAAAACGTAACGTTAAATATCTTACAAATTAAAACTAAAAGGCCTAACGACAAGCTTAATTTTAAGAAACTTGGTCCGTTTAAGATTAACGAAGTAATTTCCAAAACCAATTATTAACTGTTATTACTTAAAATAATAAAGATATACCTTATTTTCCATATTTCCTTACTTAAATCAGCACCTAAAAACGCCCTGTTAAAGATAAGCCTGGAAATCAAAAAAAAACGATAATAAGTACGAAGTAGAACGAATATTAAACTCTAGAATGATCAAAAATAAAATCCAGTACCTAATTAAATGGGAAGGATATTCACACGAAAAAAACACCTGGGAACTACTTAACCACCTGACGAATACGATAAACCTGGTTAAGACGTTCCACCGGCAAAATCCTAACCGACCGTTTCTAGCGTAGCCAAGGTCGTAGGCCATAAAGGTCCCTTATTTAAATCCAAACCCGCAACGTTCTAATCGAAGGAACTAATGTTCGAAATTAATTACGCCTGCTTCTGCCGTAAACGTTTCTTTTCCTTATTTAATTTTTCTTTTTTTTTAACTTATTAATAAAACGAAGTTTTTGCCGAATTATTTTTATTCCGCGGCGTTAAAGAAAGCCCTGCTGTCGACTTAGCCGAATCAGCCTTGCCGTGGTTTCGGATTGCAACCGTTAAAGGTTTAGCAACGTTTTTTTAGTTACCCTTTTTTTTTATCAATCCGCGCTTTTTCCGATCGAATGTTTTGTAACGATTTTAAGGAAATATTGTTACCCTTATACGATATATTCCTTTCGTAACAGTATTAACACTTTTTCCTTTTTTGATTATTTTACATTCCAACCCCAGATTTTCGTAACGTTCGTCGGCATAACGAGGTAACCAAAATTAATAATGGAAAACGCAAGTTCTTTCCTACTGTTGGTAAAGGACTTAAATCGTTTTCGTAAGGAATTTAACATGATAACGAGTTAATTGGAAACCGTAGGAATTAAAAGCTAACTAAAAGAGGGGGGATTAACCTATTTATCTTTAGGGATAAAGATTTCGTAAGAAGGGGAATAATGTTACGAAATAAAAAGGACTTTTAAAGCTGGAAGTAAGCCTTAAAAGGGTAACCTTAACGGGTAAACCTCGGCCTTATTAAATGGTTTCTGTTGCGTTAATAAAGACCATCCAGAGACTCCTAGGAGACCATACAAAAAGGTTCCAGAGACCTTAAGGAGACGAAAAGGATATATACGAACCAAGTTCCTATATAGATAACACCTACTTAGTTTCTCGCTCCTTAGCTATCAATCTAATCTTTTAATTAAAAGTAATTATACCGTTTTTTAATTAAGGGAATAATCTTTAAATCTTTTTAACGAACAAGACCCCTAGTAAATCATTCCTCGCCTTATTGTTACCTGCAAATCAAGACCCCATTTTGTGTTATAACCTAACGGTCTTGGCTACAAACGGTCGGACCTCCCAAGGGAGTTAGCCCCGACCTAAGGCAAGAGGTCACGTGACTGACTCAAAGGACTCAAAGGGCCAAGCCCCTTAAGCTCCTTGAGCTGCCACACGGGCTCAAAGGACCAAACGAACTCAAGGGTTCGAGTTGCTTAAGCACCTTAAACTAAAATAAAGATATATACACTCGTTACCATAACTTAAATAAATCACTAGCTTATAATATAACTTGGTTACCTAAATTACCTTTAACAATCTACTATTACCAAACGTAACTATTAAACGTATCATTGCTTAATTTCCCACGACACTATTACCAACATAAACCGTACGACTAGGTTTAATAATTAGTTAAACCTCTTAACTGTTATACGTTACAAGCTTTTGTTTAACAATATTGTCAGACTTTAAGTAATACCCTTAACATTATATCGTTCAGCAAGCAACCCGTCCTTAAAAAAACCTTTAAAATCTTTAAGGATAACCTTATGGATTTCGATAATAAAAAGACTTAACTTAATCTTTCTTAGGAAAAAGCTTTACGCCGACTCGATTAACTAATTAACGCGGTTACTTAATTTATTAACGATAAGGTCGAATTTATTAATACCTTTAAGGAAACCCGTAACCAACTGGAAACCTAATAAGTCGAATTAAAAAGATAAACTAACATAAAGTAATTCGATTAACCGGAACAGCCAGCCCAACCAGCATAACCTACCCAGATAACTTACGGTAAAAAATCCGGAAAAGTTTTAAAGCTTACCAAACCTACCCTTTTCGACGGAACTACTATTAAGTTACAACAATTCCTTACGGAATGCCGTACCTACTTTAAGTATTTCTTTATTAAACTTATAACGCCTACCTTTCGAATCTAGTTCGTTATAAAATAATTAACCGGAAACGCAGCTATTTGATTTAAACTTACCCTTCGTAAATAAATTACCAAACCCCCTTAATAAAGATCCGCAAAAACCGTAACTATTTACAACAACTACGAAAAATTCGAGAAAAAGTTAAGAAAGGCATTCGGAATAATAAACAAAAAAACTAAGGCCGAAAAAAAAATCTAAAATCTAAAATAAAATAAATTAGCCTCCGGATACGGCAATTCTTTTATTTAACTAGGCTCGAAAATTAATTAAGGGCAAAAGATATTAATGGCTATATTTTTTAATAGCTTAAAAAAGGAGGTATAAAAAGAATTATCCAAAGGTAAACGCCCCAAAAAGCTGATAAACTATACCGCCATGGTAGTTAAGATCGACGATCAGCAATACGCCTAAAGGACTCAACACTTTAAGGACCGACAAAACAACAAACCAAGGCACCCCCCTAGTACCAGCACTCCACGAAAAACTAACACGTCCTATAAAACGGCACCAGGACCCATAAAGTTAGGTACAGTACAACAGCGTAACCCACACATTATTAAATGCTTCAACTGCAACAAGATGGGACACAAGGCCTACCAATGCAAGGCACCCAAAAAGCCACGACAAAACACCTGGACACCGGTTCCTCAAAAACCCCTTTAAAATAACTAAGGAAACGATAATAAATTAATTAATATAATCAAGATTAAGGATAACCCTAATCCCCCTAAGGAAATACAACAAGGATTATAGGAAATTAAGAAGCTCTCCTAGGCAGCCAATTAGGAATAATAACCCCCTATCATAGGACCTACGGTCGCCCAATGGCTAAAGGAATACAACGGGTGGGAAGAGCTTTTAAAGGACAAGCTACTCTCCCGTTCCCAAAAGAAGCGGCAATAGCGGTACGAATAGTTGAAACTTAACGCATGGATTAAGAAATACCAAAAATAGGATAAGAACTTATTACCAGAACAACCAAACCAACATAAAAAATTTCATGCCATCCAATACAAACGCACCTATTACTTAAAACATATAAAAGAAAAACGGTACATTAAGATACGCCTTACGCAAATATACAACCAGGAATTCAACTTCCATAATTAGATCGGAAAAGACCCTAAGGATCAACGATAATACAAACATTTAAAAACGTTCACCTCGGAAAACACTATCAACATCATTACGGCAGTAACAAACTAGCCCGAAAAAAAGAATTACCCTAACGAAAACCCTATATACCATTACGGTTAATACGATCATAAAACAAAAAAAATTGGATTTACCAAACAATCATAAAAACGTCCTTAAAAGTAATCAACAACTTAAACTTCCGCTTAACCTTTATAAATAACCCGGAGAAATAATAAAAAATTAAATACGAAATAAAAAAAAGGAACGAAAAAATAAGGCAATACAACACCTAATTCCAAACACGACAGAAGGGATAAAAAACCCCCGAACTAAAGTACATTATTAGAGAAAACTTCCAAACGCAAATCCTCCTATTCAAAGCCACCTTACGCCGACAAAAAGGATAATTAAAATAACTAAAAACCCTTAACGCATAAAATCAAAAACGTATTAAGGCGTTAAAAAATAAATTAAAAAACGAACGTTACCTATAAAAAAGTCGTAAAATAATAAAATTCGAAAAAGCCAACAGGAACTTCCTAAAAAAGCTTTAAATACGACGATAAAAACTAAAAACAACTTTATCACCCTACAAATAAAAATTAAGATATATTAATTTACCGTATTTATAAACTACAAAGTAACAGGAAGTAATTATATTATGCCAAATATAATTAACCGACTTCGATTACCATAAAAGGAAAAGATAAAACCTTACATTACCAAAAACACAAAAAATCAAATATTTACCTATAATAACGGAAAGATTAGCCGCAAAATTAATTACCTCGAAATTTTCGTTAACGAACAAAACCAAATAACAAACTTCGATATCGTTCCAATAAGAAACTACGACATAATTTTCGAAAAACCATAACTATATTAATATAACCTTTTAATCGATTAAACAACTAACCAAGTAAAATTCGCTTTACATTTATTCGATAAAAAAAATACGAAAAGATTTTAATATTCGATCGAAAATAGCGACAAATATAAACATAAAAACACGACAAAAGCCTTACCACTCATAAAAACTAAACATAAAAAAAAACAAAAGCATTACAAAAAAATACAACGCATTATCGCTATTATTAAAACAAAGTTACGAAAAATAAACGATTACCTATAACATCAACCCCTAAAACCAAAAACCATAACTAATATACCTCTATAATATCATAAATACGAACGACTATTCCGTAAAAAACTTAAAACCAAATTACCGGAACATAACGAATAAAATTACGAAATAATTCTTAAAAACGGAACATTAACCAGATTTTATCCGATCTATAACCTTAACGAAATAAAATTATAGACATTACGCGAATACCTTAAAAATAAACTTCAAAAAAATTATATACAACGTTCCAGTTTATTAACCGGATACCTTATATTCTTTATACTAAAAAAAAACCGAAAATTACGTCTAATTATCGACTATAAACAATTAAACGACATTACGGTTAAAAATAAAACACCGTTACCTTTTATTAACGAAATAAAAAATCGCTTTTACGAAATCAATTAATTTACGAACCTAAATCTCAAAAAAGGATATAATTAAATTTGTATTAAATTAAAACATAAATAAAAAACAACCTTTAAAACAAAATACGAACTTTTCGAATATTTCGTTATACCTTTCGAACTTACGAACGTACTAGCAACTTTTTAACGGATAATTAATTACGTACTTAAGGAATATTTAAATATCTTCGTTATTTGTTACCTCGACGACATTCTTATTTACTCGAAAAATAAAAAGGAACATATAAAATACGTTTATATAATTCTTTAAACCTTACAAAACGCTAACTTTTTAATTAATAATAAAAAAAGCTAATTCCATACCTAAAAAGTGGAATTTTTAAAATATATTATTACCTTAAGATACATCAAGATGGACCTCAAAAAAATCGCTATAATACAAAAATAAAAAATGCCCATTATAATTAAAAAATTATAAACCTTCCTCGGATTCGCTAATTATTATAAAAAGTTTATTCGAAACTTTAGCAAAATAATTACGCCATTATTAAACCTAACAAAAAAAAGAAATAAATTCTTTTAAATAACGAAAACGGAAACCGCTTTTTAAAAGATTAAAAATACGATTATTAACGAACTAATATTAATTATATACGATTTAAACCGCTTAATTAAGCTTAAAACCGACATTTCGGATTATGCTTTAAGCGTAATAATAAAATACCGCGACGATTAAGGCCATTTATATTTTATCGCCTTTTATTTTTACAAATTAAAAGGGACAAAGTTAAATTACGTAATTTTTAACAAAAAATTTATGGTTATCGTTAAAACTTTTCGAAAATTCAAACATTACCTTAAGAAAAACTTACACCAAGTTAAGGTATATACCAACCATAAAAACCTTACCCACTTTACCACCATCAAAGAATTTACAAAACGATAATTACGTTACGCCGAAAAATTAGCAAAATACGACTTTATTATTATCCACCAGAAAGAATCAAAAAATAATAAAATAAACGCACTTAATCGAAAACCAAATTTCGAAAAAAAAAATAATTAAAGTTAATTATCAAATCTTTAATATTACGCTAAAAGAATACCTACAACTACGACAAATAATAACGATTAAAGCAGCACCCCTTAACCTATACCAGAAAATCCAGGAATATAACGATAACTTACCTAAAAACTAAAAAATAAAAAAAACATAAATCCCAAAAAAATACCAGGAAACATTAATAAAAGATATACACGAACATCAACTATACGGACACCCAAAGATCTACAAAACCCTAAAACGACTATAACGTACCTATTACTTTCTTAAAATAAAATTAATAATAATAAAAATTACAACAATAATACCATATTTATAATAAGGCAAAGATTCGACGACACAAACCATACGGAAAATTATAACCATTATTAATCGTAAAACAACCATAAAATTTAATTACCTTCGATTTTATCATTAAACTCCCACTTTTAAAAAACTTAGCTACGGATATATATTACGATAGCATTTTCGTAATCATTAACCGATTTACCAAATTTTCCTATTTTTTACCATATAATAAAAACACAAATATAAAGCAATTAGCCTATATTTTTTTAAAACATATTTTAAAAATATACGGATTATTAACGGAAATTATTTTAAATAAAAAAACGATATTTATTTCGAAATTCTGGTAAAAACTTATAGCGTAATTAAGCTTAAATTACAAACTATTTAACGTATTTAGATCCCAAACAAACGAACAAACGGAAAAAACCAACCAAATATTAGAAATTTACTTACGATATTATATTAATTACGAATAAAACGATTAAGTCCAAAAGCTATTTATCGCATAACTAACCTATAATATTAATTACCATAAAAGCATTAAAACAACCTTAACAAACGCTAACTTTAGTTTTATACCAAAAGTTTACAAAAATATACGCGAAAAACTTATTAACGTTAAAATAATCTTAATATCGGAATAACTTAAACAATTATACGCAAAAATAAAAATAAAACTTAAATTCGTACGCAATTAAATAAAAAAATACTATAACCAAAAAAGGTTAAAAAAACCAACCTTTAAAAAAGTTTAATTTACCTAATTACTAAAAATATTTAAATTAAGCGACCAAATAAAAAACTTAACTTTAAATATATCGGATTATACAAAATTATCAAAAAAATTTCCGAAAATAACTACCAATTAAAACTACCTCCTAAAATCAAACTCCATTTAATCTTTTATGTTTCCTTACTTAAGTCAGTAACAAATACCATCAAAATTAACATAAAATACGAAAAAAAAGCAAAAAAAGATATATTAACATACAAAACAAAAAAAATCCTGGACATACGAAAAAAAATCGGATTTACCGAATACTTAATCAAATAAAAAAACTACCCAAACTCCGAAAATATCTAAAAATCCGCTAAAAACCTTATAAACGCCTAACGCTTATTAAAAAACTTTTACTAACAACGACGGATATACCTTAATTAGCAATTAACTAATTAATAAATTCAGACCAATCGACCGGATTTGCAACCTGGCCTAACATAACCGCAACAACCGTCGCCTTTAATTATTCCCGTTCCTTTTTTAACCGCTTAAAGTTTTTCATAACTTCCGCACCTTTAATACTATAACGAAACATTTTAATACCCCGTTAACGAAAAAGTCGTTTTTGTTTTTGCAAACAATTAAGCTTATTCGTAATAGCCCGCAATATCTCCCGGATTTATTTTTTCTTACGTTTTAAACGATCCTTTTCGTTAAAAAACTTTTAATACTTTAATTTTAAAAACCCGAAAATATTATACGGACCGCTACAACGAACGTATCGTACGTACTTTACAAAACCACGAATAATTTTATAATCCGTACCTTCCTTTTTATAATAAGAACAAAAAGGCATGGTAAAACCAAAACGATTAATACGATTTAAAAAAATCAAAACGTTAATACGTTAACGAAAACGACGTTTTTTAATTCGATCCGACATTATAAGTATAAAAAAGAAAAGGTTACTTACCAGAATTAATAAACAAACAAATTAATCTTTAAGAATAAAAATCCTAAAGGGAAAAATCGTATTATAACCTAACGGTCTTAGCTACAAACGGTCAAACCTCTTAAAGGAATTAACCCCAACCTAAAGCAAAAGGTTACGTAATTAACTTAAAAGATTTAAAGGGCCAAGCCCCTTAAGCTCCTTAAGCTGCCATACGGGCTTAAAGAACCAAACAAACTTAAAAGTTCGAATCGCTTAAATACCTTAAACCAAGATAAAGATATATACACTCGTTACCATAGCTTAAATAAATCACCAGCTTATAATACAACTTAGTTACCCAGATTACCTTTGACAATTTGTTATTACCAGACGTAACTATTAAACGTATTATTGCTCAGTTTCCCACGACACTACTGCCAACATAAACCGTACGACTAGGTTTAATAGTTGGTTAAACCCCTTAGCCGTCACATTTTGGATATTGCTCATATTTCCAGGTGGATGTATGACAGGTTCGTTACATTAGAAGACGCGGATTGGTACTTAGGCGTACGAATTATCCGTTCCTCGTCGACTGGTGACGTTAGGTTAGACCAATAGCAGTACATCGAGAAGTTACTGAAGTCAGTTAGGCTAAACGAAATGCGAAAGGAGCCTACGCCATTTGTTAAGGATTACTTGAAGCACGTTATAAGACACGACGGCGAGGCTAGTACAGAAGACATATTCGAATACGCAAGTCTGGTAGGGAAGTTCAATTTCTTCAGTTGCATTAGCAGACCGGATATAGCGTTTGCAACGTTAACTTGGGCTAGGTTCATGAGCAACCCGTTACCTAGATATCAGGAATGTATCAAAAGACTGCCACGTTACCTGAACGGTATAACAAACCTGTCTTTTCGGTACCGGAAGCTAGAACAAGACCACCCGTACCGGAAACATAACGACCTAGGGTTGTTCGGAGTAATGGATACAAGCTTTGCGGATGACAGTAAGTTAGCAAAGTCCATAACTGGATGTGTATTTTTCATGGCTGGAACGCCCGTATTTTGGATCTCAAAGTTATAAGGCGTTATTACGAGATGCACCACGGAAGCAGAATACGTGGGAGCAGGAATAGCTATAATAAAGGCAGCAGGGATTAGGAACTTTTTAACAGAACTAAAGCTCATACCTGAAGGTCCCATTCCTATTCTGGAGGATAATATAGGGGCCTTGAAGTGGGTGAAAGAGACGTAGATGTCGAGAAGAAAGCGTTACATCAGAGTTAAGTACCATTACGTCCGTCAGGAAGTCCATGCAGGAAATATCAGCTTCCAGTACGTGGAAAGTAAAGATAACCCTGCCGATGGTCTTACGAAGCTACTTGATAGGGTAGATTTTGAGCGGTTTATACGGAACTTGGGACTTGAGAAAATTGAAAATTGATGTACAGAGACTAAGGTTCGATCTCCGCACAAATTGGTTATTTTTAGATTTGTTTTTGGACTTTCCAGCCATGGTCACCTGACGCAAGAGGGCGTGTCGGTAATTGGTGCTTACAGGTGTTGCCTGCTGGCTGGCTTTGTGGGCCCAGGCCGCATTCCTGCAGCCTGGGACACCCTTTGTCCACAGACGATCCTTTGTCACCCAATTATGTATGTAAGGGCGATTGCCGACAGACTAGATTTGTCCTTTCCTAGAACACACAGAACTAACGCATGAGAGTTACGCCAGATTCCTGCATTTGATCACTGTGACTGCTGACAGGTTTATAATAATAACATATATAAATATTTACCTTATATAGCTTTAAGCTTTATATACCGACGAAGTCGATTATTTTCTAGTCCAAGGTAAAGTAACTTTTTAGTTATATTTTAATTTTAATTTTAAATATAAATATATTCGTTGGATTGATTCTTACGCTAGAGCGGTATAACACGAAAAGCAGGAGAAGATGGAGGAGACTTAGGCAGACCGACCAATATTCCGATATATATTCCCTGATAATTTGCAAGGTAACAAACTTACAAACTTGCAAACTTGCAAACTGAATCACTCTGTTCGGCCTGCATATAATTAACATCGTGACCTAGCAAGACGCTATAGTTCCGTAATCATCTCGTCGCCGGTGCAAGCATATGGCTGCCTCTGTTGGTATCACGACATAACATTCCACAGATGCTGAAGCATAGGGGTTGGGCAATCACTTTATCTCTTCCGGTATGAAACGAATTAACATTATGTATTGTACCGACGGTGACTCGTTGCTTGGGACTGAATATTTAAAGCATGACAATTCGCTAATATCGCTGCGGTTCGTATGACGAGCTAGCTCTATTAGGTACCAATTAAATCCGTCAAACTCATCTCGTATAATAATGAGCCCGGCAACCGGATATAAGTGGTAGAGTGACGCCGCCTACTTCCAAATCCAAAAGAAGTCTGTTAGATAGTCCACCCGTTCTTCATCTTCTGACATGATTCTCTTGGCGATGATCCGATTCCGAATCCTCATCATATGAAATTGTGAGTTGCGTAGTCGTATGAATGGCATTTGGTTGGTTGGGGTCGCGTCGGAAAGGAGACCCCCCCGCATGGGCAGTCGCAGTGGCAACTCCCGTGTGCGTGGCGGGAACCAGAACGGTCTGGCTCCTAGAAGCGTTGAGGTCGTCCTCGAGCTCCATCTCCGTCAGGATTCCAACGGGTTTGCTGTTCTGGCGCTGACCGAAAGTCTGCAAGTTGCTGCTGGCCGGCTGGTCGCTCTGATCGTCCCCGAGCCTAATCATTTTGCCCCCCTTGGACGACCCACGAGATACGCCGATGACCCACGGGGCGAATTTTATGATTAGAGGCTTGAAATGCACCAAGCATGCGCATACGATACCAGTGTTGGTCTCGACTGCTGACCAAACCGCTGCTCCAAAGTGATCCCCTGTGCACGAGGCAGTCAGTATATGAAGCGACTGGTCAAGGTGATTAAAAGCTAGGCCTGACTCACAGGTAGGATCCTCAGAAGAAACCGCGTCCCAGAGGGTGGGCACCCGTATGATCCCCGTAATACAGACGAAAGCCCCAACCACAAAGACGCCGATCAACGCAATGCGCTGCTTGAACGGCAGCTGAACATTCCAGAGCATCGGAGACGGGAGTATGTAAATCACGAAGTCTTGAAAGATATTCAAGCCGGCGTTGGCAAAGAAGAGTGCTGGGCGGTTGAAGCAAGTCCCCGGGATGTCATAATCCCAGGCCTTCTGGATGGGATTGCATTGAAAGATGCCGGCGACGCTAGAGGTAATACCCGTGAGAACGACGAAGCCCAACATGAACCAAAGGAATATCCGGTATCCCTGCTGCGGAAAGAGCCTGAAGTAGAATAACAGAATCGAGACCTTCGTCAACGAGACACAGACATAATACAATGGCTGCTTGGCGTAGAAAAGGATGTCGGAGGTAATGTAGTCGGTCTCTGGGGGCAGGTCTTTGAGATGCTTGCCGAGACCGTATTTCGTCTCTGTCGAATGTTAAAGTCAGTCATACTTCGAATGCCGACTCTACAGAACAGTCCCTTACGCATGCAGACTTCGACGCCATAGCCTATGTTCAAGAGCCATGCGACTATAATCATCCAGTCATCTGCTCCCAAGCCCACGCGCTGGACCCCTATTCTGATCCATAGTCGCGGAATCAAAAAGGCCATGGATAAAACGTGCATGCACGTGATGATAATAATCACATCCTCGCTGCGTGATTCCACAGGGACACCATCTTGTCGAATTGAGATTCCGGCCTCTGTAAACATCGTGTCCGTCATTGTCATGTGCGATATCCGTACCGAAATAAAAATCAAGAGTTAAGACTGAAGTAACGGAAAGCAAGGTTGGAGCTAACGCAACTACAGTCCACTAGAATTCGACTAGTTGCCTCTAGCCGTCGAGAAAATTTTAGAGGAGTTACGAAGTATCGCCTAAGTCATAGCCGTTTCAAATGCATCAATGTTATTAACAAATTGCACAAGACCAGTAGTTTTATCATTACGCATCTTGACACCGCGGAGATACTGCTGAAATTGCTTCGCGAGCGCCATGGCCCGTGTTGCTACAGTGTTACATAGAAACGACGACGCCTTGACGGCAACCAGACTTGCCGTAGGCTGTCACCCACCAATATTGCACGACCTTATTACCATGAGGTGCATCTGGTAAAAGCTCCTTTCAACCGGGCCGAAATGATACGTACCGCGTTCGGGGCGTGTTTAGGCTAGACATAGATGGACCCATATATGCATGCTTTATGAGGGTTGTTAAACAAGTTGACTGTCAGACTAAGAGCAAAAACTGGCACTGTTGTTCTGTGCATGGAGCTTAAAGCCGTTTCACGTTGCATAGGTCAACAAATTGTAGGTCCATGATTCGAACTTACTCAACAAGGTCTTCTCAGGCTATAGAACACGCGACGAACACCCCCGCCCCCAGTCCCTTGACGGTCCGAACAGACGGCAGATGTTCGTCTCCAAGCCTTACTCCGCGAACACCCAAAGACGTCCACCACACCAGGTGGATTAATGGGATCCCGTCCGTTCGAGAGAACTCCCCTCAAGCGCCAACTAGAAGGGAGTGATGCACGTTCCTCCATGTTTATCTACCGCAAAGAATATCCGGGACGGGGGTCTCCTATGGAAAGTGGAGATCGCCGTCCATACAATGGAAAACCTTATTTTATGTGCCGAGTCTTGTCCGCTGGAACCGAGGTTATTGTGGGCCGGCCGCGTGGTAATGCCGAAGCTAGGGTGCCTCCAAATGCTCACGCCACACACTTCTTCCAAATTGACAACCGAGGGGATGGTACGCAGACAAATTGGGCTTCCCAGCGCCATCCAGTTGAAGCGGTTGTAAGGTTCCAAGGATCGCATGGAAATGTATCGCCACCAATGCCGATCGCTACCCCTATGTTCGGGGCTATATCCCAGTTCTGCCAGCCTCCCGGGGCTAGCGACGATAGGCAGGCGCTACATGTCTTCGGCTGCAACGATGTTATTTCCCGTCTACGCGCTATGGTTCGCAGCGCTCCAATCACGTCGGATGTGCCGTCCAGCTCTACAATTGGTCCCCAACCCCTCCATAAGATGCCGCTTTCACTCACCATATTTCCTCCGGCACATGGCTAGTCGATTGAGCGGAAACGTGCCGCCACGACCATCCCAGCTAGGATGAACTTCGCCGAATCAATGATTGACCCGAACTATACAACCCCACCGCTTATTTCCTTCCGCCCATATAAGCACAGACGCTCAGTGAATAGTCTGGATAAGGTTGGTCATTCTGCCATACCAATAATCACCAATGCTATTGCAAATACCAAGGCCATATACCCGAATGAAGGCCATGTCGCTGGCCCGCCAGAACCCCCCGGACCTAACCCTAACCTTTAATTGCTAAATACTGATCTTAAATACAGGTCACAGGGGTATTTTTAGTCAGTCGCCTCCACCGGGCCACTATATTCCATAATAAGATCGGATGTAGATATGCATAATAAATTGTGTGGTATGTGACCTCATGGATATCATTTAAGATAGAAACTGGTAGAGGTTAGCACGGGCAGAACCGTCTGCAATGTCTAAGCTCATACAAATTTGGATGTGATTTTACCTGGGTGTGAAGTGGCCGTGGTGGAGGCAACTGACTAAACATACCCCTGCAGTTTGTAACCACTGACCGTAACAGTTGCTGCCCTTACTCACCTACTTACTCTATACCCAAGGTATACAACCAGATGTTAACGGCTGAAGTACCACCTGAACGTTTAGCTCGGGTCAATGAACGATTCGGCGAGGTCAACCTAGGTGGGACGGTGACGTCACTGTTTTATAACTCAGCCTCCCGGCTTCTACGCCGGTCAGTGTCTCTGGGCCAAACGTGCCTCCACGACACCTCCTTTTTATAACTAAGGGCTCCGGGCCTTGCGTTTCAGAAAAGGAAGATCTCGCTCTGCTTGAAGCGCATCATTGCTTGATTCTACTTTTCGATTCGCCGGGCATGCTGAACCCAGTTGTCCTCTCGAATCGCACAGGGCGCAGGATATACCGCTCCAAGAGATAGGATTGGTCGCTGTCGCATCTGACAGGTCTTATATGGCATGGAAATCTTGAGGTGGGAAAGACGTATAAATGTAATTGCACACTAGCTCGAACTGTCCCGTCGTCGCTGTTCCTTTGATCGTATGCCCCTCGTCCACTTCTCCGCTGCGTATTTCCAGCTATCGCTTGCCCTTCGTTGCTCATTATGGCTGGTTCCAAGGTATGAGATGATATTTCAGTGGGTACTCAAAGTAGCAGAGTAGTACTCTAATGTGCGTGGCAGATTTTGTCCGCTCTCCTTCTGGCGACTTTGTCTGCCTTGAATGCGTCGGCAGGCCCCATTGAACAGAGGCAGGCCTGTGTCGCTACTTGCGGTTCGATCTGCTACTGGCAGAAGTCTGTGGACGAGGCCGTTGTCGCCGGATACGAGTCAGTGAACGGCCCCTAAGTTAGAGCCCTCTACTCAGCTCAGCAAACCCCGCTAGAGGCGACTATCCCTTTTAAGCTGCAACTGAAGAAATACGACCTCTACACTCTCGTCGGACTATCAGTAATAGTCGGTTCCTAACTCTTCGTGTCTCCCAGGTTGCATCAGGCAGGCGAGACCGTTGGCGACAACGACTATCCGCACACCTTCAACAACAGAGAAGGGTTCGACTTTGCGGTGGCTGGCCCTTACCAAGAATTCCCGATGCTGAACACCTTCGACCCATACACTGGCGGATCGCCCGGCCCCGATAGGGTCGTCTTCAACACGGCCGGCGAATACGCTGGTGCCATCACCCACACCGGTGCAGGGGGAAACAACTTCGTGGAATGCGAATAGCTCGCTCGTACCCGATCTATGAGGGATCGGGGTGATCGGTTGTCCTAGCAGCACCATTTTAATACATGGGCAAATTCTTCTGCGCGCGGCTTGCCGTCTGCGTGTCAGTTTCATAGAGGGTGAGGGAATGTCAGGTATACAGACAGCGAGCCGCAACTCTCCCGTCGTTATTGCTGTTGCGGTTCAGTTCTTCGAAGCCACATTTTGATATATTATAGTTCAGCCAAGTGCGAGCCTGTTATATTACAAGTACTACATGCCTCGTGCGGTCCCTATACCCTCATCACCACTTCAGCCGCAACTCAACTAGTCTCCTCCGACCTGTCCGATTGCCTCTTGCCAGCTCAAATATTGAGCTCGCCCAACTTGATATGCACACTGCCACTTCCTCTCCTCCATAGCTGACGTCTCATTGACACAAAGTGAGTTCCCAGCAGTAGAGCCCCGACGCTGAAAAAATAACATTTCACTGTCAATAGCGTTGGCACTTGCCGCTTTTTCATACCCAAACTTACTTCTGCGGCTTCACTTTCAGATTGTCGCCTGGAATCTTCTTAACCACGGCATTCCTCTACAGTCCAATGGCTTAGCGGCTTCAGAATTCACAGTTTCTTTGCCATCCACTTGAGCTTCGCCATGACGGTGCAGAATTATATCGTCTGTGCTGCCCCCTATGCCAAAGGCAGCGGCCTCTGCAAAGGTGGCTCGTAATGCAACTCAAAATGTCAATGTTCCGATTGGCCGTCTCACAAGCTTTTCTGCAAAGCGCTTGCCGAGCAGTCCCCTCGTCTGTCCCGCCGTCACTTTCCAGTCATCCGCTTCTTACTTTCGTCTCAGAAGCAGGAAGAGCAGGAAGCTGTGTGAATTTCGCGCAGACATCAAGCTGACGATGCTCCCTGGTGTAAGTGTTGATGACACCCGGGAAATCTGAGTATCGAATGCAAGGCCCTTTGTGCGTTGAATGCTCCTCGACCTTCCAAATGGACCACTCGCCGATGAACCAGAGTATGCTTGAAGCTATTCGACTATATACCTCCGACCGTAACCTCCGCTTCAAGAGCTCTGTCCCAGCTTAGGTAGAAGAAGATGACGTTGATTGGTTCAACCACGAGGACGTCGCCCTCAACCCTTTCGTTATCTGGTTCAATACAGGGTCTGAGAAGATCGTCAGTACCGCCATGCACCTGATCTCATGAATCCCGGAGAGCCCAACTTGGAAGACGCGCTGCTGCAATGTGCCGAAGCATGCATCCTGAACAGGTGGCCGATGGTGATTCTGCTGTTCATCGAACCGGCGCACTTTGGAGACCCCATGCGGCTGCTCAAGATTCTTTCCGCGCCGTAATACCAGAACGACGACGCCTGGCATCATTCATGGTGATGGAGATGGTCACTACAAGCCCTAACCGGGGGAGAATACGCTCTTCGTCGTCGGCACCCAGCATCGCGGCCATGATAGCCAGTCACGATGGAGACCTCGCAAAGTGGCCGGCAGCTCTCGATCCCCAGGCGGAAGTATGTCGGGAGATGGTGACCGCCATGCGCACTTGGAAAGAAGCATGCTCACCTTGCTTTGACTGCTTCTTCATACGGCCAAGCTGCCCCAAAACAAAGGGGAAATCGTTTCGGATTTTAAGGCGACGCTAATATCCCGCAAGGACTTGGGTGAGCTGGCTAAGTACCTACAACGTCCCGTACTTTAGCGAACTCGAAGATGAACCGTGAGAAATCTCTCAGAGTTACAATGCCCGCCAAACCCCAGTATGCCTACCCATCTGCGACCTAGGAAGATACATGACGTCGCACAACCCAGCCAAGGCCTATCCCAGAAGCTGGAAGTGATCCAATCCGTCAGGGACTCGGCTGGGTGCGCCCAGAAAGCTGGGAATGGTCCATCCCTCAAAGACGCGGTTGAACGCGTCCCAGACAGATGCACTGATACAATCTCTTGAGAACTTGGGTGGGTGCGCTGGCTAGACATACGTACAACGTCCGCCTCGACTCTCAGTATGCCGTACTCGTCGGCGACCTATATACATGACATCGCACGATCCAGTCAAGGCCTATTGAAAAGCTCGAAATAGTATAATCCGATTAACAAGGTCGAAACCAACGAAAATCCGCTCCACCGAGGACATCAGTGGAATGTCCAGTGTTTTATATTTGCCTGCTCCCGTTTACTACAAAAGCGTAATCCAGAATGGACTGTCCTACAGAAAGACTAACAAAATTGCAATGCGATTTGTCGGCAGAGTAGCATCTTCTAGTATCATCTTTTAGCAGTTTCGACAATCAGCTAAAGGATACACCTAATTTGTGTGGCAAGAAGGGTGAGGAGGCTTTGGAGGTAATTGAGCAGCTCATAACTAGCTAGGTAGTCACTTAGTACTGGGATGTGCTGTTGTTAGTATTTCAAAATAAAATCAGAATAATGAACGTTGTATGTTATTTGCATGACTGAATACTGGAATACCATTATTGGCTAAGGTTTATTATTCGATCACCGGAAAGTAAGAAGGACGAATCTCCTCTATAGGGGAGGTGCGATTAGAGTTTTAAGGTTAAGTAAGGGGTGGGACGCTTTGCTACGTATGCGGCCGTCCACGGGCTCTAAAGCCAACGACCTCAACTGGGTGGAGGAATGGACGTCAAAAAAAGCAAAACGTATTAAACTACCGAAGCTCGGGTTCCACGATTCGGTGTAGGATGAGGAGGTGTGAAGATAACGGTCCGGCTGCGTCACATGGCAGCATATCCAGTTTAGCCTTGGAGACGCAGTGTCATATACACGGGGCTCTGCTGGCTGATTCGCGAGAAGAGTCTCGGTGTCTTATTGGTGTGGTGGTTTCCGTCAGGTACCGGGAGATTTACGTAAGTGCTGCGGCCTCCTTATTGGACGGCGAGAAGCCGATCTTTATTAGGCGAGTCCAGGTTTCCTATGACAAGGGTGGGCTTGTATCGTTCATAGTATTGTGATATGAGCGACTCGGACGGTCGGACCGGACCAAAACGCAACGGTAATTTCGTGCGTCGCTCCAGGACGTCAGGGTTATGTAGCACAGCAGAAGAGCCTCGACTCCACCACGCAACGAAAGATCTCCTCCCTTGCTTGCTTAACCTTGTCTCATCCGCTTCGTGCATGGTAGATAACTACGACCCTATGTCCGCTATGCTAGACGCGCAAGGAGAGCCCGACGAAGCCGAGGCGAAAACAGAGTATAGTAAATCCGGGGAGGATCGTTCGAATGCGCTGGTAATCAATGACCAGGCGGGGTCCCCTGGCCGAGAATAAGCATGGGACCGGTTTGTGACGCCACTTACCCCTTTTAGTTATTAGGGGCGGAATTGCAAGCACATGTTTTAGCAATAAAAGCAGCAAGCCACGGCTGATGGCTGACACAGCTAAGACACCGGGTGCATGAACGGGAAGGGGTAATTTCCGAGGATGCCGATTTGAGCTAAGCGTATTTCTCAGCCTCTTGCCGAGACCTTGCTTCCGTTGCGAGGATCTTTGGGAAGCACAAGTGGCAAGCTAAGTACATCGTGAAATAGGAGGTGAAGGTGGCAGTAAGAATAATGATCGCAATCCATGGTGCTTCTACTGGTTCCTCAACAGATCAATCAGTGTTATTACCAACCACTTCATTGAATTGGGGGGGAGGAGATGGATTCGTGTAACGAAGCAATGGCAAGTACAGCCACAAATGCTCCCGGCTTTATATCGCCCACAAATAGATAATACAAAACAGAAGACAATATCTAGTAACCAAGGCCAAAAGCAAAATTTTCGTCTGGGCCCGACGGATAGGGGCTGCTAGCCGAGAAGCGAGCACATCACGAAACAAAACAAATTCATGTTGGGGAACACCGAATTATTGCTGTATCCAAGGTATTCAATACCCGTATATACTAGAATATTAAGTACATAGTAGCCACGCCATTATGACAAGAGCACAAGGTCATAAGTGTCATCGCCTTCCAGGCTTCCTAATTCAAAAGCCAGGAGCAACTTAAGCGAAGAGAAGAGCAACAACACCAGCGAAGGCAGCGGCTGCGACAGAACCACTAACGGAGCCGGCAGCAGCGATGGGGATGTCAGTGGGATACGACGTGGGAGGGACGCTCGGAACGCCAGTTCCCGTGGGCAGGACAGTGGGCTTCGTAACGGTCTCCATCGATGCTGTCGGGTAATCTGGATGAAATGTTAGCAAATAAACTTCAAGAGAAGTAACAGAATACATACAGGTGGGCACCGAAGTGGGATACGCCGGCTGCTCCTCAGTGGTAGGCTGAACAGGATAGGTGGACGGCTGCTCAGGCTTCTCCGAGGTCTCGACAGGGGGCTGTACAGGGTATTCGCTGGGCGTGGGAATGACAGTGGGATACGAGCTCGGCTGCTCCGGCACGTGCGTGGGCGGCACCTCAGGATAGGTCGTGGGCATCTCGGGCTTGTCCTCAGTAGTCGAGGGCTTCATCGTAGGGTAGGTGGACGGCTGCTCAGGCTTCTCGGAAGACTCGGTGGCAGGCGGCTGGTGAGGATATTCGGTGGTCTCAGCAGGCGGCTGGTGGGGATACTCGGTAGTCTCAGCAGGCGGCTGGTGAGGATATTCGGTAGTCTCAACAGGCGGCTGAGTAGGATATTGAGGGTAATCCGTGGTGGAGGACGGGACCTCGGGAACCTCAGGGTAGTCGGTAGACGGAGGCTCTTCCGTCGGGTATGACGGAATGTCCGTCGGGTACGATGGAACATCCTCGGGCACCGTGGTCGGGTACACAGACGTGTACGTAGCGGTAGAAGAGGCCGGGCAGTCGGTGACGGTAGGTCCGCACGACGTGACGGTGATATAGTCCGTGGAGTACACGGTGCTGGCAGCGGTGGCCGCGCCGGCGAAGATGGCAGTAGTGGAGAAACGCATCTTGAGGGTTGATTGTTCTAGTAACAACGGGTATTAAATTAATGAATGTGATTAGTTGAGATTTAAGCAATTAGCTTTATGAAAGAGTGGACGACCGAAGTCAAGATTTGAGTCAAAGACTATAGCGTGCTTGAAATGGCTGTTTGGCTGAGGAGGGAAGAAGGGAAAAGATCTGGGGTGAAGGAGGGCGTCGGTATTAATAGGTGATGAACGCACAAAGAACAGGAGGTCGTGTGCCTTTTGGGGGAAATTACAGTACATTGACCCGCCATGGGCCTGCAGAATTAGCGTTTCCACAAGGACTGGGAGAAAACGGCTCTGCGGCGGCGGAGAGGACGAAGAGGGCCAGCTGGATCGGCCGTGCAAGTCCACCGACCCACTTGAAGCAGGGGATCGAGGGATCCTAATTTAGCAGGTTGCTTGAGGAGCTTGTCAAGCTTGTCCCTGGGATCCCTGCAGCTGTGAGATTCGCATGCACACCATACATGGTGGCCGAGATATTCGGTGAAGCGCATAGATAGTATAATGGGACAATGGGCAAACGGGAGATTGCGGCAGAGAGTGGCCTCGGAGCATGCCCACAAAGGCACTGAAGAGGTCTTGTACCGGACCATTTCGCGATCCCATTGGAGAACCGCCCCCCTGTCGATAGATCTCTTGGACGAGGTTATTGCCTCCAGCGCTTAGGGACCCCAGCTGGATGTCGGGTGGTGACTTCTGGCGTAGCAGGGCCTTTCTCTCCCGCCTGCATGGGCGGTACTCCACGGCCCTGACCCAACGATGGCTGCCATGCCGGCAGAGACTGTAAGGGCTGAAGGGATAAGAAGATAGATATGGCGCTAGCGCAGGGGGAAAGGAAGTGGCAAAAGTGCTTGACTGGGTGATATCGGACAAGGCTGAGTGTGGGCTTTAATTGAGGACAGGGCGAGAAGACGCTTAGACGTGACAAACGTAGGGCTGTCTCTGTTCTGCTTTGTTGCCATAAATAAACGAGGGACGCTTGCTGTTGGGCCGTGAAACTTGGCAAATTACAATTGACTACAGAATCTATTCTTTTTTGTCACTGATACCCATTTTGAAAGAGACGCCCATCTGGAAAGAGCAATACCATCGAAAGGGAGCATCAGCCACACATTAGGTATCTATTTTGGCGCGTGGCGCATAGAATACCCGCCGTGTGGCATATCGATTCGTGCATAAACGCCCCTGCCACCCACGAACCATTGCCGATACGATAGGGGACAGAGGTTGGCCGTTTCTCCAGAGGTCTTAATGAGTCCGTTGTTTTTTCGGGCTACGTAAAACCGACATCCATGCTCACTTGCCCGCTGTCGCTGCGGTTAATTTCGTAGTCTGTTATTAGGTGCGGAAGAAGTGGAAGAAGTCCCTACTTACCTCCAATGGTGCGCCTTCTATCGAATTCGTAAGTACAGCGCTAATGCAGGTACGCTCCCCCGTATTTTCCACCTCTTCTCGTAATTGGGTCACTCGCGCTGTGGAAGAGTGGGCCTCTTCCTCTCCTGTCGTCTCGCTGAAAAATGTTATCACAAGAGTTGGATATGGGCCTTGTACAAATTCTCGTCCAGAAGAACGAGCGAAAGGAAACGGGCAGACGAGATAGTCTAGGCGCCCATCCCCTGTATTGCCAAGGCCCTATATATGTGGCTTGTGGGGTGGCCGGCCACAACTCAAAATTATTGACCGCTTAAGAGATCGACGCCGCCATTTTCGTTGCTAGCGACTCCAAATACGATATGGCTTCCAAATGGAGCAAGCTTTGAATGCCTTTCAGTGGTCAATCTGTCTATCTCCTATGTGGCCAGAACCGCGCAGGCAATCCTTTGCCTCGGACTAAATTTTAAACTGGGATCGTTCGAGAATCGAGAATCGAGAGCCCTGAACCGTGTGGAGCCGCCGCTTTTTATCGTGCGACGTGAACTCAATGGGGATCAACGGTGGTCCTGCCTTTATGAAGGTGTTCTCACATAATTATTAGGGCAATAAGACCGGACTTCGGAAACTGCCAGGGTGCTGACCAGTCGCAAGTCCAAGCTATGATAAATCATTATTATGGGAAACATATGCATGATCTTCTCTTAACCCTAGCAAGTTCGTTAGCCGCGTGCGGAACGCGCATAACATCGAAACTGTCGATTTGATTAGCCGGCGCTGTGTTCGCCCTGATCCATTCCAACCCGATCTCCAGGTTGGTTTGTAGGGTTGGTGGAGAGTAGCTCTGAGGTCGCCTCCCAGTTGCGGAGACTCCAAACCGCCAGACCGCCTTGGCTTCCTGTTCTAAACTCGGAACGTGGAGAATAGGGGGATGCAGGTTACGCGTACGTGCTCCATACCCGGTACATAAGAAATTAGTTTTACGAGTTAAGATGTCGGAAGCTTCCCACCAATAGATGCCAAGTCCATCGCGCAATCCGGCTTGTTTGATTCATATTATCGTTTATTAGGGGCTGTATTCGCCGCCTCCTTGTTCGGGCCGCGGTGTGTCTCAATGAAAATTGATTACGCTCTTGGTATGCCTTCCGCTTCCTGCCTTGATCAGCTCCAGCAACTTTATTTTTGAAGTTGTTTTCTTACAACGCAGCAATTTCGGTACTCGACACTGCTTGCATGTCGAAGTCGTCTTCCGGTACTAACTATCTCAAACTCTATGCGATGCTTTTGCTCTTGCGTGTGGTATTTGAGCCATCCGCAGTCGTGCGAGGTGCTGACGGATTTTATGTTCGTAAAATGTTCAATCCTCGCTGCTGCTTGTGACTGAAAGAATGAGACATCTTGGGATATTGCCATTATTGTCGGTGAACCTTGAACTTTTCTCATTATGGGTAATGGACGGGGCTGTTTCCGCGTAACTCCTGGTGTCGACTTTGGCTCTTGGAGTATAAATTGGATGTCGTCGCTGATCGTGGCGCATCGTAATGGCTACTCCTGGAGGCCCGAAGAATGATCCCGGTATTATGGGATACTGATATAACAAGTGCTAGCCCTCGACTGCGTACGCCAGCAGAGGATGAGGGACGGATTCGGTGACGGCAGCCTTGAATCGGGCCCAGACGAAGAGAAAGAGATCCCAAGCCGGTGTCCCGAAGAATCATTGGAAGAGAGCAATCGTTGTCATTTCGATCCCCAGGGCCTTCAAAAACTTCAACGACGAAGTCCCCCACCGGACAACGCAAAGTGATGCGCGACGAGTTACGATTCACGGCACCTACGCCACCTGTTGAGCCCCATAACCGACGTCCTATAACCCGCTTCCGCGTTAGAATTGTTACCCCGGTCGTCCGACTTTGTTCGATATCCACCGGACTCCTGCATAGCTCATAGATGGTTTTGACATGCTGCATGGTGGTGTGTGGTAGCCCATCGCCGGGTGCAAGGTTCGGCTCAGTTCGAATGATCGCCAACCTGATACCCAGATGAACCAAGGTGACAGGCGTGTTGGAAGACGAGCGCCCGTGAGGATGTAATTGTCTTGCGAGTGACCGCCCTCGATCGTCGGGGATACGCGACCGAACGATGTCCTTGTCCAGGTTTTGGCCAATATAAGTAAGCCACCTTTATATCTAGCAGTCGAAACAGGGGAATCTGATAATAAGAGTTAGCCATATGGTATACTTGATTACCGCGTAACGAATATTGAAGGCGCAACTGTTATGACCAGTGCCTGCTGTACTACCTACCTAGGTAGCTATTCGCCGTTCTAGCGATGGCGGTCTGGGAAAAAGATTGAAGAATCCGGAGGTTCATTCGCCCCGACTACCCACGTCTTCATCCGCTGGCGTAGATAAAGAGCACCCCGAGCTCACGGACGTACCCAGTTGGATTGATGGCCGATGCATTCGGCGGCATGGCCTATTCTGTATCCCGGGTGGTGCTTATAGTGCATAATCCGACCATAGTATGGCATTCTTTCTAAGCGCCTATTTGAGGACATTTGGCGATGAGGTCGGTAACTCGATAAAATAACTGCAGCTTATGTCCTAACGCACAACTATGTCATGTAGCTTTTTGAGATCTGCTCCCGCGCATTGTGCAGGATATGGCTGCTCCATGGAAAGAATGTAGCTCTTGCTACGCCAGGAGTTGCAGAAAGCAGAAAGTAGAGATCATTGCAGGGCAGTTTTTGCTAAGTCGATACAAAGAATGATGTATACATAGAGCCCTTCGGTAGTGTACGGACTGGAAAGGCACGTGTCTCTCCGGTGACGCTTCTTGTAGTTTACGTCTATCTAGAATAGCCAAACGGCACTCCCTCATGGTGCTGACGCCGCGTCTCGCTTGAGCCGAAGATCCATGTCTTCAGAATCCGAACATGCCTACCCAGATGTCTAGGAGAAGCACCGTCGGTTCCAAGGTGCACCTAGGTTGGTAGATATATGTGCATATGCTACAGTATAATGCAGGATGTAGAACTAGCACGTAGGATGTGAGTGACCGTTACTACTAGAGACCCTTACTACTACCTTAGCAGGAGAGACGTAATGGCTTGATATCCTTGGAGTTACATCGCGAAAGATGGCAGCTGAATACGCCTGCATAGGGCTAAACTTGATGAGTTATGCGTATTTTAGTGGTATTGATGAGATCTTTGGTCGACTAAGCAGTGTTTTTTAAGCATGCTGTAGAAAACGTTGATATCTATTTCGTATTTCATACCTACTCCATTATGGTATGTAGTTCGTTGTGGATATGACACCTCTTCTCTTATCTTATCGATATCAGCCTCAGCAGGCCTGAAGTAGCCAAAAGGATGGCTGATGATCATTTTTCTCTCTTCCCCTCCCCCGCCGACGACCACCCACACACCCACCCACTGCAGCTACCCAATTCCACCGAGTGCCTGCACCATACATCATACATCCTAAACCTCAGCCAACGTTGACTCCCTCACCTAAACCATCAAAAGCCACGAACTTTGCAACTATCTACCCGGAAACCTCCCTTCTGAATACGCGTCTACTTTTTCCGTCACCGTTGCTGAAGATACAGGCCAGGTCACATGCCTTCCTGCCTACCGTAGCTGCCGACTTCCCTGAGCTGCGGTTTTTCCGACTCTTGGTCAAGCATGCTGCATGAACCTGCCGGGATCATAGCAGCTTTCTTTTTACATGGTCGACACTGCTTTGACGTAACCACCACCTGTTTCCATCCATACCGAGGGGATTGATTGCGGTTGCACAGTATCTTCCGGGCAAGATGGAGTCCCAGGTACGTGGGATGTGCTCTGGCTCCTTTGCTGTGCTTATTTAGCAAGGCAATAGCCATTGTCTTCGTCAGTCAGTCGCTGACTAGGTCCTTCTTCCTCTGTTTATAGATCGAAAGTGCCATCCAAATTGCCTGGGATCCCTCATCAGATCAGAGTTTAAAGAACCAAGCATTTGAATATCTGAACCAACTACGCACCGACCCTCAGGCCTGGCAGGTTTGCGTCTCGCTGTTTACTCGGACGCCTAAGACAACCGAAGTTGTCCGCCTAGTCACGTTAGAGATTGTCAATAACGCGATTCAGATACAGTCGCTAGATCAGCAAAGCCTACTCTTCCTCAGGGAAGCCCTCCTCGACTATGTCCAGAAAACTTACGGGGTCAACGAGCAGACCCAAACCGATTCGCCCAGTCTTCAGAACAAGCTCACGCAGACATTGACTACCCTCTTTGTCGCTCTCTACAGCCAGGGTTGGGAAAGCTTTATAGATGACTTTTTGGCCCTAACAGTCCTCCCGGGCAGCGACCGCAGGGATAATGTGACCGGGGTCGTCTTGTACCTGCGTATTCTTGGCTCCATTCACGACGAAATTGCCGACGTCATGGTCATGCGCCAGGACAGCCAGGGCAAGTTGCACACAGAACTCAAGGATCTAATGAGGGCACGGGACGTGCCAAAGATCGTACAGTCCTGGAAAGACATCCTCGCGCTGTACGCGAATCAGAACGATGGAATTGTCGAGATGGCGCTGAAAGTAATCGGGAAATGGGTGAGCTGGATCGACATCACTTTGATAATCGGCGACGGCGTGTTGGACTTGATATTGCCTTTGGTGGGTCGGAGCAACGAGTCCGGCAGTGAGGACAAGGTTCGAGATGCGGCGATAGATGCCTTCAACGAGGTTGTCGGCAAGAAGATGCGACCAGCTGATAAGACGGAGATGATCTCGTTCCTGAATCTCCGGGACATTATTTCCCAGCTCATCGCCAGCCCTCCGCTTAACGAATTCAAGGGCACGCCTCGCTACGACACGGACTTGGCCGAAGCGGTTGCTAAATTAATCAACACCGTAGTAGCCGACCTGGTCAGGGTGTTGGAGGATCGATCTACTGATGATGCTACTAGGGTCAAAGCACATCAGCTCCTTCACGATTTTGTCCCGCTTCTGTTGCGCTTCTTCTCGGACGAATACGACGAGATATGTTCGACCGTCATACCATCTCTCACCGACGTCCTCACGTATCTTCGCAAGTTACCCGAGCTGCCTACTGCCTTTTCTGAGGTGTTACCGCCCGTTCTGGATGCCGTCATAATGAAGATGCGTTATGATGAGACTTCGTCTTGGGGCAACGAAGATGAGCAGACCGACGAGGCCGAATTCCAAGAGCTCCGGAAAAGACTGCAGGTTCTCCAAAAGAGCGTGGCTGCTGTAGACCAGAACCTCTATATCGAGGTTTTGAGCAATCTCGTCGGCACTACGTTCCAGAGGCTAGACCAGCAGGGATCCCACATGGACTGGAGAGATCTCGATTTGGCTCTACATGAAATGTTCCTATTCGGTGAACTCGCGATGCCCAGTAGTCAAGCGCTTGGCGGAAAGAACCAACAGAATACGACTGCCTCCGAGCGACTCATAGCCATGATGACGAAGATGGTGGAGTCTGGTATAGTGAACTCAGTCCGACCTTCTTATCTTCTCTGCTGACTAGGAGGCAGGCATCGCGAACTTTCCTCACCCGGCCATTCTCCTGCAGTACATGGAAATCTGCGTCCGATATTGTGCATTCTTCGAGACTCAGACCCATCTTATAGGCCAAGTCTTGGAAAACTTCGTCCGTTTGGTACATCACGATCACGTTCGGATCCGCACACGATCGTGGTATCTCTTCCATCGCTTCGTCAAGCACTTACGGGCACAGGTGGGCAACGTGGCCGAGACCATTATCCAGTCCATCAGTGACCTGCTACCTATCAAGGCAGAGGTTCCCGGCGAAGACGCCGACGATGACATGTCGTCGGACGAAACCGATAATTCGGCAGATGCCGTCTTTACGAGCCAGCTGTACCTCTACGAAGCCATTGGTTGCATCTCCTCTACGACAAGCACTCCCCCTGACAAACAAGCAATCTACGCCCGGTCAGTGATGGAGCCGCTATTCTCCGACCTAAACCAGAATCGCCAGAGAGCGCAGGCAGGGGATGCCCAGGCCGTCCTCCAGATCCACCACATCATCATGGCGCTAGGCACCTTGGCGCATGGCTTTTCCGACTGGACTCCGGGAGCCACTTCGGCGAATCAGCGTCGGCCGCCGGATAAGGTGGTATCTGACGAATTCTCTCGGGCGGCTGAAGTTATATTGGTTGCGTTGAGCGAGCTCAACGGCTCATCAGATATCCGGACTGCTTGCCGGTCTGCTTTCTCTCGCCTTCTGGGCGTTCTGGGGGCTGCCGTCTTGCCCCAGCTTCCTCAATGGATCGAAGGACTCTTGTCCCAAAGTTCGTCCAAGGACGAGATGGCCATGTTTCTTCGACTCCTGGATCAGGTTGTCTACGGTTTCAAAACCGAGATCTATGACGTGCTCAATCTCTTACTTACGCCTCTGCTACAGAGGGTATTCGGCGGACTCTCGGAACCGATCAGTGGCACTGACGACGAAATCCAGCTCGCCGAACTTCGACGCGAATACTTGACGTTCATTGGCATCATTCTCAACAACGACCTAGGTGGGGTTCTTGTTTCTGAGGCCAATCAGGGCTTCTTTGATGCGCTGATTAGCTCGATTGTGTCGATGGCGAAAGAAGTAGGTCACAGGTCCGGTAATCTTCCCGCGAGCCGACTTGCTTTTGCCCAGCTTGCGAGAATGGCAGCTGTCTGGGGCGGCCCAGATATTGCCAACATCTCTGCTAACCCGACTGCCCCATCGGGATCTCCTTCGCCCGTCATTCCCGGATTTGATCAGTTCCTGATTGACCGATTTCATCCAGTGTGCTGGGAGGTCATTCAAGATCCCGAATTCAAGCCCACGTCTGACGCGCAGTCTAGACAGGTCTTGAACGAGATTGCAGGCCTAGAACAGACTATCTACCTGAAGACAGGAGAGAGGTTCATACAGCACCTGCAAACCACAGTATTCCCGGCACTTGGCATCGACGGAGAGGGCTTCTTGCGGTCGATGACTACATCCACGGAGAAAAAGACCTTTGCAAAATACCTCCAAGATATGCTGAAAGCCCGACGGTAGAACAGACCACAGTAGATTAGGCAGATATTATACAGCCTTTACCAGACTAGAAAGGGGTACGGATACTTAGATAGCATTGTGGGGGGTTAGTTCTGTAGCATTGCATAATCTTGGAGTTGGGCCGGATTCTGAAAGATATATCCACACCTGAAGCGGCTTTCCGACAAGAAGTAGGGAAAAGATCTTCAAATATTCTCAAGTTTCATCGCATGGATATGTGAAACCTCCATTTACACTACCGTTGAAGTATTATAGTTACCTAAGCATGTGCTATATGTCAGAACGGCCAGGGAGACGAGCACCACGGAAGCCATGGCGTATTTTTATATCGGCCTTACATGACGAGTATATGGGGGGTCCAGTAATCAATATTCACCGCCGTATTGGGGCTGGACCGGCAAAGGATGACGATTTCTCAACCGAAGGTTCCCCCCTAAGAAAAGAGCAGACGGTAGAGACGAGATACCTACCTTCCAAGATACCTGCGTGGAGTTGGAAGACATCATCCATGTCTCCTTTCTGGGAGGCCACGAAGGCACGGCCTGGATATAGAAGGTATGGTAGGGCTAGGACCTGGGAGACCCGCCGCAGCAATTTTCTTCCGCCCTCCTCTCTCGCTACCTAACTCCCCCAGGGTTGCTTATCCAGACCAAGTCCCTCCCGCGCCAAACTTTTCTTCGACATAATAGCACGAGCAGTCTACATCTCTGCCTGATGGATAGATATCGTCTGCCAACGATTGTGATCTAATGGCCTTGTGTGTGTCAATACTCTTCTTTCGTCCATCAGCTTCAATATTACCCCAACGGTCGCAATGCTTTGGTGGCCCAGAAAGCCCCGACAAATGCACCTGGGCGCCTCTAAAACACAGCTAGTCATCATCGACTTGCAGCCCCATGAAACCGCCGTCTTCCAGACCGTACATCCTCACGTTTCTGACGAGCTTCTTTATGATTGATGCGACTTCTGCCGTCACTCCACACCATGGGGCCAAGACGTATTTTACCGCCGATATTTAATGGCCATGATGTTCTCATGTCGACGCCTAGATTCACTAGCCAGGGTTTTCAGGAGATCAACTCGCCAACCAACCATGAGAAGCCTAAGATTGGCGCATGTCTTTGAAGCTGATGACGACGAGAACTTTCCGCCAATCGACCCAGTAAGTATATTCCTATTGAATTTTATTATTTCAAGTATCTATAACATATTCGTCCTTCATTAGAACTCTCGCTCGCAACCACCACGCAGGACAGAGCTGGAGCTGCTCCACTTACCTATATCCGAGTATGCGAAAACCACTACAGCCCACAAGCTCTAGCCTCATTTCTTCCGATAGCCCTGTGCCCTTGAAGAGTTTTTCATTACCGACGCCGTCCAGAATGACTCCTCTGACCATGAGTTATCGTCATTTCACTTTCGAGTCGCTTTTCCAGACGCTCGCCCACCAGAGATTCTCTCTCCGTCGGATCGAGCTGGGAATGCTAGAAAGAATGGCTGACATAGCTCGCCCTTTCGACAACTCGACTTATAAAAACCTCGAGTGCCTCGACATTTGCTCGTGGAAGTCGGGATATAATCTGGCGCAAGCCGCACTGCCCTTATTCCATGCCCCTGGGCAGCACACATTAATCCTGGAATATGGGCCCTACGACGAATAATTACACCCCCCTCGGGGATATTGAGTCATTGGAGCTCTTCATCAAAATCGTTGTGGCTCTATGCAAATCAACCCTTCCGGCGAGGAGATTGATCCTAGTAGATTTCGACAGCTTGTTTAACAAAATTTCCGTTCCCCGGATCCAGATTCCGAGTGTTAGCTTCCGAGGAGTTGAAAGAGATAGCCGGCATCTTAATCCGTCTTACTAGACCAGCACGGGATGCCGGCATCGAATTTTCCCATTAGAATTGTCTGTATCTGAGGCCACGAATGCCCACATTGGAACTGTGAGTTATGTTAACAAGCTGAAGATTTGGTGGAAGATCTACTTTATAATGAAGAATGCAAACAGGCTAGGCTGGAACTTGGTTGGAGTAAATGTAAATGTATTAGCACCCCGAACTTACCGTCTTCCTAATCAGGCAAGATGCAAAGTACGCTTATCCGAGTTTAACTACTGTCGTGTATGTGCCTGCAAAAATACTTATAAAGTCCTATCAAGGAAAGTATTCGGCGTGATGCTATACTATCGCCGGGGCAGATACGCTTACAGTTAAGAAAACCTGTTGGCGCTAACCGAGTGCAAAAAGCAAGGTTTGCACCATCGTCGACCATCTCAGCCCCTGGACGACCGCGTGGCCTCGTGCCCCAGGAGCTCCCGGTGTCGGGGTCATTGGACGTGGTCATGATCACCTGAAAGGAGAGAGTCCCACGATCGAGCCGATACATAGGCTCCGATTACGGGGATAAGCCCCCCGCCATCGACATCAGCGGCCGGGGAGAGTCGATCGTCAGTGTGCGTTTAGGTCTGTTTGCGCTGACCTGGTGTTATGGTGGTATATAGCAGCATGGTCTCCGTCGTCCAGGCATGCCCCTTGAGCATACGCGCCTCACTGGGTGTTCTGCGTAGCATGACGGGAGGCTTGAGACCTCTGGGAAAATGGCAAAGGCCATGTATGCTTTACTATCCTATCCGGCAAACCGCTGGTTATGAATCCCGAATCATATAAAACCTCGCGGATGAACTCATCGGACATGCCCAATCTGCCTTGTACTGGCTCATGCTCGTGTTCGTATCTAGACTCTCCCGGAGTAAAGATCTTTAAACCAGGGCAGACATAAGAAAACTCGTATTCTGCTGCTGAGTGCTCCTAGCCTCAGTATCTAGGCTACTTTAACTTCCCCTATTGATGGTTTTAAATCCTGACCTTCAGCTTCCCCTTGCCCTCCCGGTTACATCTTGGCAACGCGGAAGCCTCGCTAAACCCTGAGACAACCGTGCGATGAGCCTGGAAATCTGATTGTTTATAGTTGAGGCCACCGTAGCGCTCCTCCCTTAGATATCCTCAAGCCGACGCTAGGTTGTTAGGGTTTTCAACGATAGTTAGCTGGAACTAGCATAACCTTACTGCAAAGGTTATAGTGGCAGGAGTGAGAGGGTATAAATGTCAGAGAAGGAACCTACCAAGTGGTGAGTTGTAAGGTTCAGGAATCGATGAGGACTCGGTTTATATCTTGTATTTCTTCCCTAGCTTCCCAGCGACCCAGTGTTTTGCCATCCGTCCCCCCGGGCGACCCCCTTTTCTTAACAGGGTAAGAACAGGGATCTCGGAGTAAAGACATGCCGTACTAATGTCTTTTACAGCGGTGGCTGTCGTTCTTGTAGTACGGTAGGGAATGAGCCTCGAGTAGCCGCATGCGGTACTACCGGCATCGAAATCAGAGATGCCCGGGTCGTACCTTGGCAAATATGGGTATGTCGCTCGAAAGCCGTCGACTGCCACCGGATGGGTACCTATTCTCGATGGACGAACCGGCACAGGGAAGCGTAATATCTTTCAAGAAGGACCCTACAAATGTGATGGGACCAGCGCATGGCTGTACTATCTTTCGGTATGGGTAAATGGTATACGTTTATTGTATTTAATCGTTGCTTTATGGAGTTATCGTGCCCCTCTCTCACCATTTTCAAGTCGCGTTTTTCGATACGTTTAAATAAAAGACTAACAGAATTTCCAGACCTAGGAGCCTGAGATGCTTTGCATGTGAAACGTATGAAAAAGTAAGATAAGAGCGCTTGATTCACCAATACCCAGCATCGTGCGGCAACCACTATGCACTACGACGAAATATGAAAAAAGACGTTAAAACCACCTCATCCATAACGGCGGGTACCTCGGTGGGGCCAGCTGGTAAACGAAGAGGCGCTCTAGCGGCAACCCCTTGGACGGCTCGTTGCTTGCCCTTCTTGTCGCCGCTACCCCCTGTCCCCTTCTCTCCTCTTTCTTCTCCCTCCTCTTCCCCGTCTTCGCCCCTACCTCGAGCTCCATCTCTGGCTCCGGCTCAGGTTTCGTCCTGTCTCTCCTCGTCTTCTTGGTGCGGACATCGTCGTTCCAATCGGTCCCCAATGTAGCCGAAGACGCCGTCCCGGCTCGCCTGAAGCGCGGTGGCCTGGTTCGAGCAGCGCGGCAGCGGTTCCGGCCAGCTACCTGCCACGAGGCTTCTCAGCGTCGCCGGCTGGCGTCCTTCTCTATCACGGACGACGCTGGGAAGAGGTATGGTGAAGGGAAATGGACTAGGTACGCCGGGGTTCAGTCCGGCCCGGTATAGGCTATGTCGAGCAAGCCATGGCCGAGGCGGCTGCACGGCCAGGGGGAGCGGATGTGCGAGGCAGTGGGATGAGGAGTACAGGCACTCGTGACAGCGACACTCTTCGCACACACACCCGGGGAGCTTGGAACCATACGACCACTCGTTCCTGCTGAGGAGCCAGCGGAAAAACAGGCACACCCACCTTGTCACCGGCTGCCAGCTGTCCGTTGAAAGAAGGTTCGTGGGCTCTATTCCCAAGCCCTGTATGTGCCAGTTCAAGTAGGTTTTGAACTCCACGAAATCGGGATCCGCGTGGAACAGACGGCCGCCCGGGCCATCCTCAAAGAGGTCTAGAATGGCAACGTCTGTTTCGCTTGGGTTATTAGGGTCACTTATCGCATGGACGGAGAAATAATAGCTGGCCGCAACCGGGGGAAGGTGGTTGTCTGGGCCAGGGAGCGAATAGTCGTTCCGGCTGGCGGAATGAGGAACGGGTGGACATGGTGTCGTATGGCCGGCTAACGACGGGTGGTCGTCGCTAATTCCTGAGAGCTGTTTACGATTAGCGACAGGCCTAGAGGAGCTGATTGGAAAAATTAGCACGATGCCCAGTTATCCCTTGGGTGCAAGGGGTTGAATAGACGTCAAGTGGCCCGTTATCCCATTTATCAAACCATATACTACTTACCTTTCACCTGCGCTGCCTCGGTTATTACGCGGTCCGTTAGGATTCGGTCGCACGGGCAACTCTGCCCGCCATCCGCGAGGGCCCCGGGGCGCGTTTGGTGGGGCCGTGCCTATATGACCCTGCGGCGCTGTTGGCGGCCCAGCCGTTGCGCCCGTATCTTTGCGACCAGAGCCGGGGGGTGGCCTGAATGCTGCGGGATCAAAGCCGGATACGGGCGGACAGCCGGGAGGTCTGGATACTGGCCAACACATGGCGGCTCGGCTGGCACCATCGGGGGGCCCACGGAGGTCACCATGACCGGGTTGACCATGGTCCACTCCATCACGGATCGGCCACGTCGCACCGCCCGGAGTAGAAGAAGGGCCCGGAAGACCCGCCTCGCCGGTGGCGTCTAAGCTATCTCCATCTGAGACAGCATGTTCTCGAAGGGGTCGATATTTTCGGCGACGCGGTATGACGAAGTCAGCGTAAAAATTTGGCACGGGTGCGCGTTGACCGGCGGCTTCATGTGCGAGTCCAGGCGGATTGGCTGCACGCACGCCTCCTCGACGATGTTCGCCGTCGCCGTCGTGGCTTTGGTCGTGTGTGGCTGCGGCGCTTTGCGGGCCGTCGACGACAATGCGAAGATCGTTCTGGGGCGGATCATCATGGGCCAGATCATCGTGGGCCGAATCGTTGTGGGCCGGATCGTCATGGGGCGGCGACATGGTGCTGTTACAAGTAAGACTGATCTACCTGTATCGAAGTGAACAGGATTTCGATCGTTATAATGTAGGTAAGATACGGATGTATTATACCGGGAAATTGCTGATCATCTAATGGTTCGGGCGCGTTAGTTCCCTGGCTCCGGCCTAGGTGATCGAGTCAAGCTGTAAGAGTAAGTGGTTAAAGGGGGACGCAGAACCAGATGATGGGTAGGACGGAGGCCACCATAAGATGTTACAGAAAGCAGAAGGAGAAAGGAAAACATATAATGTGAAGATGGCACCCCGGTTCTGACCAAGAGCATTTAAAGCTTCAAGTGGACGTTGTCGCCTTAAGTTGAGATTTACCGGTAGATGAAAACTTTCAAGCTAGAACCCGACGGCTAAGGGAAGACGGTTGCTGATTTGCAGACAGTTCGAGGTAGGAAGAGTACTTACCACATATATTTCCTATTAGACGCCTTCTTAATTTCAGAGCAAGACTATGATGGAACGAATAATATCGAGAAGGCTGCGATGAAAGATGAGCGGTACGAGCCTGTCGCTGCGAGTGCATTTGCAAGAAGTCTGTGAGAGCATGCGAAGAGAAAAGGACGGAGAGAAGCGAAACATATTCTGTCGCCGAAAGGAATGGGAATGTTGGTTCCAAAGTGCAGCAAAGGTAAACGATGACCCGATGGCAATAATAGGAGGCTATCTCGATTCTTGAACCCTATATCGCGCTACGCGAACAACACCCATGCTCCGCTATCACGATGGCTAACTTAAAAAGAGTGAATACCAGATCTAGCTACACGTCGACAGAGCTGACAACCTTCAAAACCGTAAAGTCTAAGGGCCTTCTTTGGACGTTACCCGTCGCGGGAGTCGTTACGCATCGTTCTAACGCAAACTTAAGAAGGTGGATCGTTTCAAGAAGCCTCGATAGGGGTGGATACGCCCCTTTACGCGGATGTCCCATTCAATTACCTAAGTATAGGTATGCTGCGATCTGAACGCCAGGCACTGCCCTTAATCGACGAATATTTTAGCCTCAAGCTCTGAGTAGGTCGAGAGGAAAGACGAGAAAAGCTTGATCGCATGATCCACGTCGTAGGTTCCGCCCGTCTCCCGGATCGAGTGCATGCTGAGCTGAGGGTTGCCCAAATCCAAGGTGCGCACGCCCAGCTTCGCGGATAGCATTGGACCAATAGTGGAGCCGCAGGGCGAGTCGTTGCGCACGACGAAGAGTTGTAGGGGCACTTCTGCGCGCCTGGCTGTCTCCTGTAGCAGAACTATGCCAGGGGAGTTGGTGGCGTAGCGTTGGTTGGCGTTAATCTTGATGACGGTGCCCTTGTTCATTTCTGGCTGGTGGTTAGACTCGTACTTCCCCACGTAGTTAGGATGGACCGAGTGGGCCATATCGGCCGAGACGAGGAACGAGACGGCCATCGTCTGCTCGAAGGCTGTTGTGAGGTCGATGTCTGGATCGGAGCTGACGTGTTCCCATGACTTGTCCGAGCCTGAATCTCCACGACGGCCGCCGGCGAGGATGGATAGCCTGCGCACCACAGCCGGCAGAAGATCAGAATTAGCACCGTGCGCAGAAGTCGATCCGATTTCCTCATGATCGAAGCACGTTATTAGCCGAATGCTCGTTTCGTCATCGAGGCTAGTTGTATTCACAGAGTCAATAAGACCCATGACGCTACAGTAAGTCATGTTTAAATTGTCGAGTCTGGCCGAATAGATAAACTCCTCGTTCAGACCACCGAGACAAGACTTCTGGGTGTCGTAGAGAACCATTTCGAAGTCCACTACATCGTCGACTTCAACACCCGCATGCTGCGCAATTATCTCGATGATAAAAGGGTGATGCCGGTCGGTCAAGTTCTTGAGTGGTTGGAAGGTTTCCTCAGGGTTATGCTCGGCATCAGACTTGGTTGCCTCCGTCTTCCCTGTCCTGTTGAGCTCCGCCGCCACCATGCCGGCGATGGGGAAGAGCTCCGTTTCCTTGTTGGGGTTGAACTCTGACGACCGGTCGAGATGGATGGCCAGCGTCGGGATACGGATAATGGGTCGGTCGACCTTGACGAGCTTCTGGACGAAATTCCCCCTGCCATCCCTGACCAATACCCGACCCGCGATGGACAAATCCCTGTCGAACCAGCTGTGCCAGATCCCACCACCGTACGTCTCGACGCCCACCTGCATGAACCCGACGCCGGACCTCTTGCTTACGGGCTTGATACGCAGGCAGGGAGAGTCTGTGTGGGCACCGATCATGGCGATGGGGTTACCGGGCTTCCATTTCGAACCGATGGCGAAGGCGACGATGGTGGAGCCGTTTCGCGTCATGTAATATTTACCCCCGGGCCGCAGGGTCGACGACCAGTTGTCCCGCTCCTTAATACTGGTGAACCCGGCCTTCTCGAGACGGGCGATGGAAGACTGGACGGCATGGTAAGCTACGTGTGTAAGTAGAAACAAGGTTAGTAGCGGACGGCAACGAGCGTATGTAGAAGATGCTGGCACGAGGCAACGCCGACTTACGAGTGGGCGAAGAATTGACAAAGTCAAGGAAGTCCAGGGCTGAATTTGGGGGCGCCATCTTGCCAGGGGTAGAACTGTAGAGGCAAGTGAAGGGGTTCAGAGAAGGGATGGGTCTGGTGGCCGGTACAGTTACAGCGAAGTGAGGAGTCGAGGTGGAGATGGTCGATCGAGTATTGTAGATCAAACGCGAGCCAGGGCGCGGGTATACTCGAGCTAGCATTTATAGCTCTCTTAGTCAGTCTCTCTCTCTCTCTGTCTCTATGAGCGTTCCTGCCTTGATGTCTATCACTTATAATTTGCTTACGAAAGTCACGCTTGAAGGAGCAACCCAAGTGCTTCCAGTGGCTACTCCACCGAGGCTCTCGAGACCTCTTGGTATCGTTATCAGGCCCTTATCTTAGTGTGACCGGTTACTGTGGGTTCCCGCCCGGTAGCTCCACTTTACGCCCGACTGAAGCTATTCCGACCGGGACTTTCTCGGCCTATGTAATTTGAAATCGCACCGAACCCTTTCGGTTGTCATGTATCACTGAGTGGCTTCCTACTTGATTATCAGCCGTTTCTGTCTTTATAACTATCTAGATAGATCTTATATCAAAATGTAGCTAGCACCTGACCTACCGTGAGTGGGTTTGGAACATCAACGTGGCAGGCTAGCCTGTAATAGCAGGCAAGCTGTCTTGGGTATTTCCCCATCCTTTCAAACACTCACATGCTCCCAAAGACGGTTGGCGGATGATGAACACGTAGATGGACCAATGCACGAAGCGCTGTAGCGACCGAAATACCCAACGTCATCGCTTTGCATTGGCTTCTAATTCTGTACTGTCAGTGCCTAGGTAGGATGCGATGGGGACGATATGAGCTACCCGTGCTCATGCGCCGAAGTTCGTGTCGCTGGGGTTCCAAACATTCAAAATATACCTACTTTAATTTGCTCTCTCTCGACACACATGCTCGCCCATTGGACCCCCGTTTCGCATTTCTAAGTACTCATTGACTTCTTGCCTCGTCAAACCCGAAGGGCATCGCTGAGCTTCACTCTCCGTTATGCCCACCATATGGACCACCGCGCCTCGTCTGCGCCTATACCTATATCATGGTACTAACGGAATCTTGGATTCAAGTAAGCGCAGTCAAGTTCCCATTTCAACTGAAAGGCCGCTTTGTATGACCGTCAATGTATCAATACCCTGAAGCGGGAGAAGGAGCTAAAAATGGAATCTAACCCAGCAGACACCAGTCCAAGTAGTTGAGATACCACCATATCTGGTATAAGGAGTACCACCCGAGTCAACTGTTAGAAATAATATAATATTTTTATACGACGACCTGACAGGAAGGAGAATACCTATCCGGATAATTCAAATGGAGCAATAGATTTTAGTGGCCAATACCACTATTATACATGCTATGGCTCATATTCGTGTCCACAATACGTGAAGTTTGCTGGGCTTGGCTTGGTTTTGAAGCCTGCTTCTACGAGGTGGTTACAGACTCTACCTATCCACTACAAGCAGGCGTCATGTGAGTTATTAGTCGTGCCCCCTATACCATGTACCCTACGCCCAAGTTAGTACCACGGCGCCGTATCTCTCCCCCAAATATCTTATTCTCATGAGCTTGCCAATTGCTGCTGCCGCTGCGGGGCAGAGGAGGCTTGGCTGTAAGCCACGCCTATTCAGCCCGGTTTCCCTCCAACCTGTCACATCGGTCATCCAAGTAGTTCACGCACAAAAATTCCGGATGCTGATTTTGGGCCTGGTTGATCCTCGCACCCTACCGCGAGCGTTACCTATCGGTTATCTCTGGTGTAGTGTAATTAATCGCACGCGGCGGTCCAGGGACGATTCGGTTGGCGCGTTATCAATTCTACATTGCAAGGGGACCAATGTGCACTGGCGGGAGGTCATCCCGGGCGAGCGAGGGGAAGAGAGCACTGAAGTAATAATGTCAATATGGTTTCAAGATGCTGCTGTTCGCTCTATGTAATAATACGGTAAGCGGGGATACCAGCTTGTTCGACGTCGCATTGCCGGCTGCTAGCTCACGGGATGCACTTTTACTATAGTTATTGAAGGCTGGCCGGCGCGTCATAAGTGGTAACGTTGGATGTAAATGGCCCTATTGGGATGATCGGGCGATCACCATACCAATGAATTACACTTTACGACCATCAATCTGCAAGGTAAAATGGCAACTGATTTGCTGCCCAGATTCGCCTCAAAGACTTGCTTCGCCTATTAGGCGTGTCTCAAGGCCTGGATAGGATAAATCGAAACTTGGACGAGGTGAGTCAAACCACCTCTATATGGTGTTGCGGGTAAGTTTTACCACACTGTTAGGTACGGCTAGCTAAGAAGCCCACATTTTGGGTGGCGTGGCCACTAGCGCAGCCCACTGGTACCTGAAACTGTGTTAAAACTTTTGCCTCATCCATAGTAAATATTGAAGACGACCGCATATTTAGTCAGCCCAGGCAGTGTCCAGTGTAAGATGCGCATACATAATACCAAGAATAGAATACCCAACACCGAATTTATTGAGAGCACGTGATACCAAAGGAGGCGATAAGCATCATGAAACCCAGAGGCGATCTTTTCTATGACCGAAGAAATCAATTGGACTTCGTTTTGGGCACTGCCCGTCAGCCACCAAACGTGCTCTCGAAAGGGGGGCACCGGCTCTCGTTCGCGCGGTCACTCGTACGAGTGAGTGGATCCGTTACCTAACCCAGGTCCTACGGTGAGATGAACACATGGGCAATCAACCTTGAGAGTCCCAGCATAACTCGAGATCTCAGTCAAGGATTGTACCTACTTGCGTCTTTCATTGCGACAAGGGCGGTCCGATATTGTTTAGCCATATACTTAAACCGCCATCCCAGACGTGATACCGACCATGGGTCTAACCCATGCACTCGTAGACTATCGCGCAGCTCCTCTCGCTTCAGTAACAGCGGATCTCCGCATATGCTGTAAAAAGGGACGAAAAAAGCAACGACGATAACAACCACGGGGATTGAGCTGACCGTTGAACCTCGCCCTTGGTGCGGGCTCGTCAGTCGCTCCGCTCATGGCTAGCGCTAGTGGAACCCATGACAGGACAAGATGGGTGTCCATTTCTAGGCGTACTTGAATCGCCCAATGGGCATCCGGAGGTTTCCCGTGGGTACTCCAAGGAGGCGGGATCCATAGTGTACCGCAGCGGAGGAGCGGGATGTCGGTAATGGATAGTATTATGGTTCCCGTAAAGGTGATGATGCTTTCGAAGGTGATAGAGCCCGTAGCTCGCGATGTCTAACTACCAAGCAAGGACCAACTCTTTACTTCTGAGATTCCCTCTCAAGGGTCCAGGTCTAGATTTGATTGCGACGCACAGTATGCACCAGCGCATGTACCATCAGATACTTCCATGGATACGCCCCTGTGCAGCTCATTCTGCCGAGACATCAGCCAATCAAAAAATCGGACCTGGACATCCACCCCTCTAAGATACGGTAAGAGTCAGGGGTCATGTAAGGTGAGGAGGTGGGGCTGGTCCGCAGTTCAATTCGATTGTTACGTGCTTTGTACTGAGTAGATGGAACACGTTCCAACAGGGGTATCAAAAGAAGAGCTGGAAAGAGAAGACGGAGGAGACACACACTAAGAGAAGCAGTATGAAGAAGAGATCCCCCGCCGACCGTGAAGGACAACTGAGCTCTGATCCTGGTTGCTGACGATGTCTTGCGAATCGATAGCGCCCTATGTATGGATCAGCTATAGTCTCATGTAGACAATACCAAGGATGGGACATGGGCAGCCCGTCGATCACACATCACAGGATGTATCAAGCTTCGTTGACTTTTACGGTGCCGGATGGCACGCGTTCGTGCCTGCTATTCTGCGGGGACGGCCGGCATACTATCCGCAACCGCCAGATCGCTGGTATTGTCCGGCTTCAGATTTTCTCTCTAGTATCTTGGAGGCTTAACTCTCGTTCCCGAGAGTCTAATCCCCAACCAAGCGAGGCTGTGGTAGCTTAGTTTAGATGTCAGCTTTGTCGACATCCCGGGCTGAGTCACGCCTGGGGTCTGACTAGCCATCAAGGCCTTCAATTGGAGGTCGTAATTGCTCTCAAAAGAAGACATTGGACAATAATCGAGCATTGCACCAGTACGAAGCTATTATGCTACAACAGCTGCGTTCCGCGAAGCGTTGATCTCAGGAGGAGAGTCAATGTAGCCCATATGGCCGCTGGGCACTACGGTCGTATGGGAAATAGTCGCTCGGGGGATCCAGGTAGGCATATCCTGGGGCCGACTACTTGGCGAATCCTCAAGCAACCATTTGACGCCAATTCCACCTGGGGAATCAGTTTGCTCACGTTTGAGGGCTATCGCGGGTGTTTCGGCAATGCAACCAGTACTAAGCCTGAGAAGCCCAAAAGTGCACCGCTGCAGGTTTTCTGCTATTAGGTATACAGAATACGAAACGAGCCGCGGCTGCAGTTCCTAGTGGTCGCCGAGGCTTCCAATGTTGTCACGAATGCATCAAGTACCATCTCTTGCTCGTACCACACATGACGTACTTACTGCTTCGAAATTCGCATGCGTATGTTCACCGAGAATTTTATGTGATTGACGCTCCGTGCCATGATAGATGAGCAACTGGGAGTGTGGTGGACGGGCGAATCGGGAATGCCAGCCAAATTCGAATCTCCAGTTGGCCACGGTATTAGGGGTGACAAGAGCTTGGAGAACCCAAGAGAGTGGGAAGCACAACTTAGTCGCCGAAGTTCCTAAACCGGAAATGCGTGCATATCGTTTTCCCGGACCGGAAAGAGCGGGAAGCCTCTATAAGCTTTTTCAGTCAATTAATCGTGGTGGACATCTCAGGTCGAGTCCATGATATCTATCTGTATATGCTTTCGAAGGAAATTGGAGAGCATACCTACCCCTACTTTTAGCTCACGCTGAAACATATGTACGGACCGTATGCACTCTCCTCCGGACTCCAAACCTCCCGCCGACATAAAACGTAAGTGGCTGATAGGGGGTGTTGGAATACATATTAGGAATGCGAGTGGCTGAATGCGTGCCTATTTGAGACAGCTGGACACATTGAAAGCGTACTCGAGATGGTAAGAGTGCATTTCCTTGGAACACATCATCTACCTACCGTAGGCAGCTATTACTGTTAACTGGATATATTTCTCGCTTTGGCATTTTGGCGACCACGGATTTCTGTCACCACCAAGTTATCCGTAGCATCTTAAGCGGGCTCTGATATCATACACAGACGTCCATGATTGCCAATGGGTTTATTCGAGCGTAAACGCGCACCGCACACCGAGTAGGTAAGTTATGTTGAGACTGGGTAGTCCATGTCGAAATCCTCGTGCTGACTAACAACCCTCACTCTTCCTTCCAGCGAATATCTTCGCCTCTACTCAGATCCGACTCGTGAAGCTCCGTTCGAGGTTTTACATACCTAGGCGGGGGCTGGTACGACGCAAACAAGAGACTACGCTAATGAATCCTAAAATGCAGAATTTAGAAGCCGAGACTAACCAGAAGCAGGTGCTGATCGCCGGCAACTGAGTTGGATATGCCTCCCAGCCCCACCAGGCTAGGACTATAGTATGTACATAGGGGCCGCGCCGTTTATTATTATATCACTGCCTAGCCGCAGCTTAATCGTGGTTTTCCCACAACTGGTTTGTTACTTGCGTATACGCTTCTTCCGGGATAGCCATAGAAGCCGCCTCTCTATGGAGCCGATGCCACAGTAAGTGAGGGGCAACAACAGTAAGGCTGACCCGCTCTTCGGGGTCGAAGCAGGGCATCGCCTCGTCCTGTCGGTGAAGAGGATCACATGGAGGAGCAGCCAACTCGCCCCTTGTCTACCTGGTGGTTCTATAGCCCGGGACGGACGATTGACTTTACCAGCTGAGGCGGGATAGGCTGTCCTCGATGCACCTCGTACCGAGACGAGGGCGATACGGGTAATATCATTTAGCGTCAAATGCCCAGCTACGACATGTCCGGGTTTCCCCCTTATCTGCGACTTTGCGCCCTAGAACACAGCAGCAGCATATTCCAAGGTTGCAATGAGGCTGTCCTAGTGACAGCTGCTGAAGGTGTATTACATGTTTAGAAGGCCGGCTGGCATCTGGGGGATACTGCGCGGCAGAGGGTCAGCTGCTCGACCTGATTGACTCGTTCGTCGGATTGCCCGACCAGATGGATTACATGTGTCTCCTATCAAGTTCCCTTTTTCCTTGCTCAACATCATAAACAAAAGCCAGCGTTGACCAGCATCCAGTGAAAAAGAAAGGAAACGAAACATGAAATTCCGAGTCAATAGGTAAAGTCGGGGAGTGAGTTACGAGGTTAAGGTGTGGGTGCTCTGATTTGCATACTGACTGGAAATCCTTAAAAAGTAGCGACTCAGTCAATCAACCTGGAAGTTGATAATATAGTTGCTGGTTGTGTGAATTGGCACAAACGGAGGCGCCTGCGCGACATTGCACTAAAGTGTGGGATCGTAATTGACTACTATCCAATGAGCTCCATAGGACCTAGGCACCTACCGTTGACGGAGGTGACTCAGGGACAGCGCCTTAATTACATACATACCAACCTACTGCACCGTTTGATACTTGCTAGATGCAGACTTCCACTTTTTTTGTCCAGAATGGTGGAAAGGGCTGTTGATCCGTAACGTGTGAGAGCTGTATGAGGGGAAACGGAAGGCCAGAGACGTAGATACGGATACTGACGCTTAATTGAAGATTGTAATAAAACGAAGAGCGGTCTCAGTCTCGTGATGACTTACAATGCCAGTGTGGCTGGCGGAGAGGCTGAGGACCTACTAAACCCATCCCTAGCATACGCCCATTTGATAACAGGGGTACCAGCATCTTCTTTTATTACCACGTATTTGGTTATTGTTGCTGGTTGCCTTGGTTAATTCTGATAGTCTAATTCCAATGGTTTTACCAAGTTGGGGGAAAGCTCCCAGTGAAAGACAAAATGTGTATATTAGCTCCCTACATTATATATATACTGTAAGTAGATATACCCTCTCAGGAGACGGCCACACATCAGAGTACAGGCGAAAGTACCTGTGAGTGGTACTGAATGATCAATGAAGGGCGACCACATTAGTGCCTCCACCTAACAACACCCGTACTCTACAAGATGTATTTTATGTATTTCACTTAACTGGCTTCAAAACTTGCCTCTTTGTTTGTAGGTGTTATACGTGTTTATCTTTTGACGTTACTCCGTACCATATTTGTGTTACGGCCATGCTCCTCTTCATCATCTTCCTCTCTTGGACATTTATTGTCGTCACCTCAGTTAGGCATGGATTCCTGCAACTTTGATGCCTGCTACCCAAGTCGAACTGTTAGACCCTGTACCTGACCCAACTAAAACTTAACCCCCCAATCGTAACAAAGACGACTACGAAGTATGTAAATTACGAACCTCACGTCTCTCTTTTCATCCCCCCTCCTACTCTTTTGATTACTTAGGTCCCGTCTTTTGGCAGCTCCTAGCTCAAGGCAGCCAAGCAGGTGTGCGCGTGCTCGTGGCTGATTGCCTTAGTCAACCAACGGTTATTCGGTTGAGCCCCAGGGAGAAGCAAAGCAATAACTGGAAACTAAGCAAAGTGAAGCACAGCAGAGCGAAGTAAACGGTCTTTCGAACTTTCCGCGGCCTCCACTTGGTCGAATTGAAATCTGATCGGTCTTGAGAGGTACCAGTGCTAAACCTACTAAACCTACATGTGGACGGATTATTGTCTTGTACGGGGATTGGTGAAGACTTGCTCAGCCCGCCTGACGCGCTTATTAGACCACATCGTTAGCTCTCGAAGTAGAAGGTTTTATGGCTTCACATTAGGCCTAAACATTCAAACTTAAACCATCGGTGGTGAGTTGGCAATAACTTGTCACCGTGATCGTGAAGTTTTCCATTTCCTGTAACTTTATCAGGCTTCGAAACCTCCTCCAATACAACGTCGGCGCCGTGGGCACAGTGTCCTATCGGTCTGATACTTGTAGGTACGCCTGGGCTCTGCACCTCCAAGGTATCTAGATCGAATAAGCCTTGGCTTACAAGGGGTTAGTGTCCAGTCATCCTGCCCGTCCGCCTGGCACCAAGCCCAGCGTGCCAAGTCAGAGGTACATACCCTTTCAAGTGTTGTCCGTAGGTTGATAGGTACCTATCACCTACCGCCCACTACAGCACTGAGCCCAGTACCTTACACGCAAGCACCCTCACACACCACACACACACACACAATCATTTACCGCAAGGTACGTACATATTTCCCTGGACTGCCAGGCCCCACCTTTTCAACTTTCCTGGTGAAGTGAAATGGGTGAACCCCAGTGCCCACCTCTGCTAACTTCAAATTTCGCTATCACCTTTTTGCATTGTATTGTACTGTACCTACGTAGTGGCATCTCATGCTGGTGCTGCTGTACCGTCAATAGTAGCGCCTCTTCACACTACCGCCCTTCAATGTCTCTTTGGTTATTCACCACCACCACCACCATCACTGCTACCTCCCTGCCTACCTTCTACAACTCCCTTTATGCTCATCTCGTCACCGTCCTTGTCGACAGATGCCGATTTTGTTTCTCACTTTCCCATCTTCCCGCTGGGTTTCGCTTTCTTGAACCATACACCCATCATACTTTCCACTACACCATATTGACTTTGGTCCGTGAAACTTCCGTCACCATTTTAACCTCTTCCCAACGCCGCTCGGCCTTTAAAAGGGACTGCCCTCGCGGCTAACGCTTTTCTACACTATTCAGCGTATTTATGTTACCTTGCTCGCGCCTCTATCAGTCGCCGCCGCCCCCGTTACCTAAACTTCGGCTCACAAATCGCGTCTTCTACCTTTTCCACACGAAGGTGCGTCCTCGTTTAGTCGACCTGGAAAAACCACTTCGGTGTTTTGCTTCGATATCTTTCGCCCGGGTTTCCTGCGCCCACCCCCCGGATACTCGCTGTAGTAGCTGAGCTAGTACCGACCATCTGCTTTGGACAATACTCGCTGTGGCTTTTGGGATGTCTTGTCTTCGTTGACCGATTCGCGACTAAATTGCAATCAGAAGATTAGCACCTGAGCCTGGCAAGTACCGGGTTCTGCGGCTGACTTCTTTTTGAGGCGGGTCGAACCCTGCGCCGCCCTGGGAGGCATCCACGACTAGTAGTTCTTGCGGGGGGTTTCCTTCTTGTGGATTACTACAGAAGCAGATCTCGAAACACAAACGCATTTGATCAATAGTTTCGAGATTGACTTGGTCTGCCGACGAGGCTCTGGTCAACGACAGCTCCCTGGGCCTTGTTTGGAGCTTGCTTTTTGGCTGAACGCGTACGGGTCTCTTATGGACATCGTTAGGCTCCGCTAGGCACGTTCAGGGTACGCACGTGCCACGAAGCTCTTTCACACGATATTTGCAAAGATAGGTCTTGGACGCAAAGGCAGTTGGAACAGAGTCTAGAGGCAGCTGCGCTTGTGGCAGAGCGTTTGGGTGCTATTATCCCGTTAGGGTCTTTGGATTACCGGCCTCGATCCCTTCTGCCTAGTCTGCCACACATCAGTGTTATCGACTTGTCCGCCGCGGGGCCGAGGCACTACTACATTGCGGCCATGGCCGCCAATATGCCACCACAGATGGGTGGCAGGCCCCCTCTCGGTCGGCCGGCACAACAGCAGCTGTCGTCGGTCGTATACAACAATCTCATGGCCAACAATGTCCAGGCCACTGGCTGGCAGAGCACCGTGAACGTCGCTCAGCGGTTAGCGACGCTAATGCAAATGTATGCTTTCTGCTTTTGTCGCACGCTCGTCCTTGTTTTATTACGCCTCGGCCATCTACATTCTTATGGGTGTCTAACGTGTGTGTAGGATCACGACCTCGTTTCTAGCTATGCCGCATATAGAAACGAACCAACTGATAAACATCGGTCTGACTTACGAACGTGAGGCATTCTTGCACTCCCCTGACAAGGTAAGTAGACGACCCACAGCCCTTATATCTTTGGATGGCGGCAGCTAAATGAGGCAAGGCAACATATGACCAAAAGATCGGCATTAGAATACAAGAGTTCAACAGAAGGCGGCAAGCAAACGAGCAGAACATGCAAAACTCGTTGAATGCCCAAGCTGCCGCTCAGGTTCAAGCCCAGGCCCAGATGATGAACCCGCAAAATGGGTTACAGATGTCTAGGGGCATGGGCCAGACTTCCCAGCAGGGTTTTCAACATCTTCAACAGCCGATGCAGCCTTCTCCCATGACTCAACAAAATCCGCAACCGAACATGGGGATGATGAACAATGGCCTCCAAGCCATGAATCCAAACCAGCAAGCGATACAAGGAGGTCCATCCCAGATGCGTCCGCAACTACCGCTGGTGGCCGCGATGGCGAACCTGTCCCCCCAGGACAGGGCGAGAGTACAGCAACTCGCTCTGCAGAGACTAGCCCACACGCCGGAGCCGCAAAGAAATTCCATTAGGATGATGCTAAACAGTAAGGCTCCTCAACAGATGGCGCAGATGCAACAGGAGAATATCGACCCGGTCCTCTATTTCTACCAACAGCAGATCATCAACAACGCTAGGAGCAGCAACCAGGCCGCGATGCAGATGCAGCACCAGCAGCAGCGTCCGATGAGCACGGCTGTACAACCGCTCGGCGCAGTGCCGAACGGCGAGATGGGCCAGTTCACAAACGTGGAGAGCATCGTGAATCAGCAAAAAGCTGGCTATATGGCTCAGGAGGCCGGGCAGATGGTGGTGCCCGCGAGTAGCGGGCCGGGTCGCAATGCCACACCGCAACCCATGGCTGGCGGTCAAGTCCAGAATCCGGGAAACAATCAAGCCGGACCCGGTCAGCCCGGAAGGCCGCATCCGGGACAGCAGCAGTTCAACCTTCAGCAGGCCCAACAGATGAAGATGGACCAAGCAGCCCAGCAGTCTCAAGCGCAGATCAGAGCCCAGGCACAGGCGAAGCAGATGCAAGGCCAACCTGGTGGGTTCAATGGCGGACCGGGCCCCGTGTCGCAGAGTCCCGGCATGAATACACTGAACGCCCCGGTACGCCGCACCCCGGTGAGCGCCGGCCAGGTCGAGGGCCAACCGCAAATGGGACAGGTCAGTGTCCCATTCGGGCAGATGCTAGACCCACGGTTCAATCAAGGAAACCCGCGCCCTCAGATGGGGATGAACGGAAATATAGACAGGCAACAGATTCTGCAGCATATCCTCGCTTCGGTCCCAGCCGAGAAACGGCAGCAGCTCATGTCTCTCGCCCCCGAAAAACTCAACGAGATGATTACGAACTGGCAGGCTCAGCAAGCTGCCCACCAAGCTGGCAGGGTCCCTGCGCAGATGACCGGGCGCGCGCAGCCTCCACAGCAGCCTGGCCAATTGGGCCAAGGGAATCCCTTGGCCCAGTTTGCACCAGGCAATAGCGGCATGGGACAGCGGCCCAACATGGGCATGCCCATGAACCCTCAGAATCATATGCTCCTTCAGCAGCAGATTCAGAGGACGCGGAGTAATATTCCGGGGCAGAATGTTCCTCCAAACGTACTGGGGCTGATGGATTCGATGGACGTGCCACAGAAGATCATGGACAGCTTAAGGGGACAGGGCCAGCCGTTACCCCATGAAATGAAGAAATGGGGCCAGTTTAAACAATGGCTAAATCAAAGGAACATGCCCACGCAGTTGATAACCAACCTTGCTAATGTTCAAAGATCGCAGTTCGAAACCATACTGAAGCGGAATCCCAGCCTAGGCGCGGCGACAGGCCAGGTGCCCCAGCCAAATGCGCCGCAGGGTCCGCAGCTCATGAACACTCAGGTTCCCGCCCGGCCGGGCCAGATACCCGGTGGTATTCCCGGATTTGTGGACCCCATTGTCACACCCCAGGAATTGCAAGCTGCCAAGAACCATGAGAAGTTTAGGAACCAGCCAGATGATAGAATCAAGAGCATACTATACCAGATGAAGCTAGGACAGATGCATCAGCAGCAGCGGAAGGCGCAGATGGCGGGTGCTCAAATGCAAGCGCCGTCCACGTCGCAAGGGCCTCCGATGAGCATGACTGCTCCGGTACAGGCGCAAAACGGCCCTAATCCATCGCAGCGGCCTCAGAACGTGGGGCCCGACGTGAACGCGACTGGTCCCGCTACCAGCGTGAGAAATAACAGGCCGAAGCAGAACAATCGACAGTCGCAAAACGTCTCTCCCGCTATTCCTCCAAGGGCTGGAGTCAAGCGCCCATCGACAGACGATGTAGTAGAAGTACCGAACCCAGCAGCCGCCCAGGCCACGCGACCACCGTCTCAGCAATCCCAGCCCGCACCTGCTCCTCCATCGTTTCCGCAGTTGAACCCACAGCAGCTTGCTAACCTGCCACCGGAGCAGAGGGCCAAATACGAGGCCATGCTCAGACACCGGCAACAACCCCAGCCGGAGGACATTGACCGTCTCAAGACGATCGGCCAGGAAGAGCGACGCGCTGCTCAGCATGAGCAGGTTGAAGATATTCCTATGACCCCGGAACAGCTTCAGGAGATGGCCCAAAAGATTCGGCACATGACTAACGAGGTTAATAAGCTCGGTAAGGTGCTGGGTCGATGGTATAGTCTCACACACGACGACGCCCGCGCCCGAATGTTCTTCAAGATGGTAAGTACACCCAGAGACCGTATATAAATCACGAAGGCTAACAGGTCTCTAGCGGCTCAAGCTCATTAGACAGTTCCAGGACGCGGAAAAGATGACGATCTTGAGAGACTCGTTCACGATGCGGCCACAGGAAGTCGACGGTGCCAGGAGCATGTTGGAGAGCATGGCCAAGGATCTGGCCGCATCTTACCCTCAAGGAATGCGGAGGAACACGAGCCAACAGAATTCAGCAGAAACAAGTGCACAGGCCGGAGCTGGAGATCCCAAAGCGGCTGTGCCTCAACCGGCGCCCTTGAATGCCGCTAATCTCGAGAAGCAGAATCAGCAAGCCCAGGCCGTCAAGATGCACCAGAGATCTGCCAGCAAAGGTGGACAAGTGCCACCTGCACCCACAACAACGACCCAGCCCCCTTTCCCATTCGGTGCACCCTCCCCGGCCGGTCAGCCGACTTACCTCGGAAAGAATACCATCACTCAATCGGACCTCACATTGCCTGCCCGGAAGAGACCCAAAACCGGAACGCATTCGGGCACCGGATCGGCGAATCAGAGCGCGAATGCCTCGCCCCAGGTTCCAAAGCAACCATCGCCGGAAATGGCGAGGCGTGCAGCTCCGGACGTCAAGGCCCCACCTAGACCGCAGTTCATTTGCCCCGAGCCGGGCTGTGAGGCGAACAACATCGGATTCCCTACCGAAGAGGCCCGGAGAAATCACCACGAGGAGGAGCACGTCAAGCCCTATCAAGACCCTGACAAGTTTCTCAAGGAGAGCCTTGCCGCTGCTCTTGGCTTGGACCCGAACGGCAATCCCACGGCGCAACGGAGAGCACAGGGTGCGGGTGTCAGCAGGGAATCACCAGCTCTGCCGGTCGCCAACGACCAATCTAGACAGAGCCAGACTCCAGTGGCAAGAAATGAAGCCACGCCCATGTCGCGGGAGTCTTCGACAAAGAGACGACCAGGCGTAGCCGGGTCTAACGTATCGGACCTTGCGAGAAATACCGGCGGGAAGGCAGCCGCATCCAATTCGCCGTCCACGTCAAAGGTAATGGACGGGACGGGCAAAACCGACGAAATTGCGGGAATGCAAGCACCTCTCATAGACAGCGCGTGGACTGCGACGATCGACCCGCAGGACCTGTTCCAGGCCATGGGTGCTCTCGAAGCCGGTGGCAACGGTGCGATATCAGACATGAATGTATACCGAGCGATATCACCCAACGATACCCCGGAATCTAGCAAAGATGGCTCGGAACCTAACAGCGATGTGTCCGAAGGGGTGTCGCTCAATGTCTCACTAGACATGGGATTCGGTAGTTGGCGCCCATTCGAAGGCGATCACCTTCATAATTTCGGATCGGCAGAGGTAGGTATCGCGGACCTGAGCGACCAGGGCCACCTCTTTGAATCAGCATTTGCCGAGTCAATTTCGTGGGACGAGGTCAACTCGGACTTTTCGAAGCCATTTTCATTAGACACATCGCTCTACTCCATGGACACAACATAAAGATGGGGACGCTCCTCCTACATTGTAATATTTACTTTGCCTCGAAACCGAATGAGAGGGCTTTTCCTGGGACCAGATTGTCTCTTACCGGAGGGTAATGTGCCTTCAGAGATAACCGAAAGAGGCGTTTTCACTGGCTTTTATTCAACTTTTTCCCCCCTCGTCTATCAATGATTTATAAGGGGTAGCGATGCATATACACAGGTTTCAATATGAGGTATACCCAGGCAAAATTCGGCAGCCCAGTCATGATGGAGGATAATGTATTTGCCGGCGTTGGAGGATGTCTCTCTAGTAGTCTGGGTCTCGGTTGGCGGCTGCGAGGACGGGAAGGCTGGCTCTCGTGCTGCGTTACGAAGCGGAATGTTGATAGAGATTAGGACGAGTTTCGATACCCGAGGAGAAGCAACATCTTGCTTGCCCTTTCAATCTACATTGCTAACAACCGAAGATGTAATGGTCCCCAACGTGGTGTCGAAGCAACCCACACATTCTTTATTGATATGACACGAGACGACGATCTACGCACATACCAGGATAAGTAGTATGCAGCATCGTGCGGTAGCCTGTCAGAGATGTCCGAAGTCGATTTGCAATCCGGTTCTTTTACAGCATCGTTTATGCATGGAGCAAATGAACATAGAGACTGTCGATAACGAGCCGTCCCGTTACGCTCGGAAAAATGCCGCCGCCGGGCACCTGGTCAGGGCGGTAGTTTCCAAGGTGCTAACGTAGATGTGGGGAGCGGTTGAGGCGGCTGAGTTGATCCACATGCAACACGGGGCGGGGAATAAATCCACAACTCAGGACCCTGCAGATCGTGACAAGAGACCCATTACAAGGTGGCCCCGACCGCAAGAAGCGCGAGCGCTCCCAGCCATGGCTTGGAGAGGGATGTTCATGATGGGTTAAGCTATATGGCTTGGCCATTACAATCAACGAAATCAGTGGAAAATACCGAGCATAAAAGAAATATTTTTCTTAATATTCTTATAAGCATTAGTTAGTATAGAGTTAACTAGCTTAAAGAAGAGATGCAATATGCATACGCTCTCTTCCAAGGACCTACCTACCTAGGTACCTACCTACGTACATGCCTAAACTTAAGGTACATGCTTACAGGCCCCCGGTCGGTACATGGAGCCGGGTGGCTGGTGACTTGAGCTTCCTTTATGCACGATTTATCCATGTCCGAAAGAGGAAATCATCAAATAAAACACAACCCGGACAACCACCCGAGCCATGACATAAGTGCATACAGCCCATACCAAGAGGAGCGCCTAACTAGCGACGCGACAGAACAGACGCGGTGCGGGTCGGGCTCATTATGTATGGCTGGGAGGATAACCCCCATTCTGAGAGAGAGCGAGTTTCTCAAGCACCCTGCTGACAGATATTCAATTACAATTCTAGCCCATGATTCGCGACTTTTCTGATTCTCTGTTCTAGTGAAAGCTGCTGGATATAGTTGCATACTAGCAGACAAGACGCGGTCCGGTTTCTTGTCTGTGCAAGCTACTATCCATCTACTGCATTACATCCCACCTTCCAGACTTCATCCATCCCACCTTCACCTAGACGCCAACTGCTGGCTCTGACCTGCCCGCAAATATACATATACAGATATATATAGAATGGAGGCGTCGCCGAGCAAGCGACGCGTCTTGGGAGCGATTGACGCTAATACGAGATCTCCTTCTACGGCGGTCTCGCGTTCGCTGGCATCCAAGCACGACGCCATAAAACCCCACGTTTCGGTCGCCTCCCCCCGCTTCCTGTCGGAGGGCAAGAAGCGGCCTCTCGCCGAAGAACAGCAGGAGGCGCCCAGACAGACAGCAGAAGAACACAGACCGGCGAAGAAGCCATGCCTCCCAAGCGCGGAGGATGATCAATCCCCGCCGCAGGAGGCCGACGATGACGTCCCCGTAGAACAGGTAGGCTAGCTATGGGATCCCGTCGGGATATGTGATTTTGGCAAGCTTCGACTAACAGGAGATCCTGTCAGGCGTCGCAGGAAATAGAGCAGCATCGCTCCATGTCGCCCGCCAACTCGTCCATCTTCGACACCTCCGCACACGACATATCGCAGTCAACGGTAATGACGGAGCCGGATGCCGAAGGTGCTGCTGGCACGGCGGGACCATTGCCAGCAGCGCCGCCACCGCCGCCTCCACAACGACCCCCCATGACACGCGAGGAGGCCCGACAGGTAAGTCGCGCGGCACATCAAGCCCCTCCCCGCTATGCTAGGGTTCGAGCGCTAACGCGCGTCGCGTCCCCGCAGAAAGCCGAGATCCTTCGCCTACGGCTCGGGCTAGCGAGCTATAAGGTCCGCACGGGACAGACGGACGTGCCTCTCGAAAGACTACAAATCAGACCGCTAGCCGGCGGCCGTCGCATCACCACCCACGGTAGTACCGGCGGAATGAGCTTTCGGTGTACGGACAGTACCAGCGGAGGAAACACCATATTCTCCCGAGCCTCACACCTAGCGCAACCGCAACCACAGCCGCGCCTAACACCGCAGCTAGCGCCGTTTCTACCGCGCGATAGGACCGGAGAGGACAAACAGCCGGAAGCCGAGAAGCCCCGGAGACAGACCTCGGCGCCGCCACCGCAGAGGAAGGCGCTGCCGACGGCGCCGCTACAGCGTGGTGCTAGTTTCTCCCACGCCCGGGACGCGTCGATACTTGCGCGGGATCTCGAGATGCATGGGTCGCGGCGCCGCCCGGAAGACACTGAGGCCATCGAGAGTAGCGCCAAGGGGCTATTGAACTTATCCCGGGCATAGTTAGAGGAGCCTTTCATCGCACAGCCCTTGCTTCCCGCTCGCCGCCCTATTTTCTTTTCTATTTTTCTTCCGGGGGAGATGGGAAAGGGGGAAAGGGCCTTCCCTGGATGATTCATGTTGATGTTTATTGTCTTGTTTTATTGTCGCATCATTGTGTGTGGTTGCTGCGACGGGATGCCTAGAAATGCATCGGCTGGCGTAACGGATAGATACCTGCATTGTGCATGGGAAGGTTCGGTGTGGTTTCGTGTCGGGGTTAATGGTTAGGTCTAACCGTACCTGGCACTTGCGGAATCCCAAGATTCAATGGATCGTCGAGACTTACGAGTGTTGATCTGGAGTTTGTCTGCTTTTTGCTGTTTAAGTTGTATCTGGTGCCATGTAAGAGCGGGTTGGGTGGCCGCCGATCTGGGCCGTCCGTGTTTTCCCGGACACTGTCGCTGGCGCAGTAGGTAGGTGTGCTTGCGCCAGCGCATCGCAATTGTAGCTTGCTCATTCGCGCTCAACGTCCCATCCCTTAGGATTTCGTCCTTTTCCGAAGCGGGGTCAAATTGAGATATTTGCGGGAGAAAACAGCCAGAGAAGGATGAAATCCGCGGCAGGGAGGACAAGTCGTTCGGGTTGATCTACGAAAAGAAATGCGGGCAGTAAGGGAAGTAAAGCTACAATTGTTGTCTGAATAAAGGTTGTCTAGCGCTATCGGGTCCTTCGTATCGAGGGCAGAGCATGAGGCGGCAGGATATTGAGGGAGAAAGGCAGCTGCGAATCTCTAGATCTACCTACTGAGCTATCGCACAACTCTCCTCAGACGTGCCTTCCTCAGGCTTCGCATTCACTCACAAGGACGATGAACTCGCTACCACATGGCAGTTGTCTATCTATCATTCGGTGTCATGTCAAAATGTAATTCTCAAAAGTCTGTTGACCAGCTTGACAACCCATAGTCAATGAAGACGAGTCTGCTCCCTCTAGAAGAACATCACACACCAGCTTCACAGGTGCTGTACGATCTCATCACGGTATATTTTGGCAGGGCCGATTGATCCTCATAAGGACTTCTCTAACAAGCATATCCACTCCAGGCAAGCTGATAGGAGGCCGTTCTCCCTGAGCTTCAAGAGAGTTACGGGCCTCCAAGCTACCACCTAGGCAGGTAGACGACGCATTACACTTGGAGCGTCGGTATGAAGACTTACTCATCCGGCCGCAGTAAAACCACATAAATAAATCCGCCTTGTGCGTGCATTACCAGACAGCATGTGCGCCCCCGTCCAGTTCCGATATCTCTGCGGCTGCGTCGAGGACGTTAAGTTCGAATGCGCTGGCGCGCACCACGTGGACCGCCACAAGGACCATGAACCGATGATCACGCCGCTCCACGAGCTCTGCCACAACTGCGATATCTTGATGGGGAATATCGTTGCGATGTTCGGCCCGGTTCAGCACGCGAACGACGTGCACGACAGCTCGGCGTGCGATTCTCGCGCCCTGCGGGAGCGCGACGTTAATCTGCCATCTAAGATGCCGCCGACGACTCTCTCTTCCGGGCTGTGATATGACAGGCGACGCGTGCAGGGTGAAAGAGGCTACCGTTGCCTATATTGGAGACCTTATAGGAGTAAGGACCCAAAACATATGCCGGCCTCTAAGTAGCATGTGGACCGGGCCGGCTAACCACGTGGTACTCCAGGGCTAGCGGCGGCATTTGACGACGGTGGATGATGTGCATTGTGTCACACATTTGAAGGGTGACGGACCGTGCCGTACGAAAATAGAACTTGAGCTGCAATTTAGCTTGGGCGGACATGATTTCCTCGGGTTGAGTCTAGAACAGACCTTTTGGGAGGATGCACATTGTATTACGTTAGGTTGAGAACATGGGTATAGGCGACTCGGACGAATTCCCTCCGGAAAAGCATTGCAAGTGCATTGCAATAGGATGGACTACAATAGTGGATGCCCTCGTCAACTCCCTTGCGGTCTCACTACAGTACGCCGCCATGGCCGTTAATAATGACTTCGTCTGTTAGAGACCGAAACGGACTTATGAATACAAAATTCGAAAGGACAGCGGACCAGGACCATCGATCGAGCCCCTTCCACCTTGGCGGACATATGAAAATAGAGATGAAAGGTCTCCAAGACGAAACCGCATGCTATCTTCGTTGGCTGTTAGACACTTGCCAAGGACTGCTGTCCTAAAACGATGTACCTAAGGCGATCAGCACGGTACGAGGCGGAGAGGTCATCGACTCCGCTAGTCCACTGTATTGCGCTGCGCTAGTGCGAAGTATATAACTGCTGATGCAAACTTGAAAATAAAGCCTGCTCTCTTCGGATTAATTCTGTATACGGGTATTGATTCGAAAACTGGCATATCACTTTCTCGGTCTATAACCGATTCATGTGCATCTAAGTTGAGATGAACAGGTACAATCTCAGAAGGAAAAACGTGCAGACACCCCTTGGCAAGCCACACGGCTTATACCTTATCTAGCGCAATGTGAGTCGTGCATATCCAAGATCAGGGCTCACCTTGGCGCGCGTCATCTCCTTCTAGTGAAAAAATCGGGCACCTACTAGCTCGAGCTGTTGAAGCCACAGCCGCTCTGTGGCTTCGAGACGGCCGACACGGATCGTATCTTCACTCACCTACTCTTCTTTCCCAATGCTGCCCTCATTTGGTTCACCCTTCAATCAAGTCATTAATCTGCAATAAGAGATCCAACGCCAATGTTCTATGCGACGTGCATAGCCTGCCTCCGTGTGTTTCGTGGAATGATGAAGACATCCACGTGGGGACTTTTAAGGGAGTAAATTGGAAGGATCAGGTAATATTCTGGAGGGTTCGATAGAGCGCAACGGGGAGTTAGGAATGAGCGTCCTAGGACTCAAACCTAGCAGGATTCCCTGGCCTCACTGGCAAAGCCATCTCGGCCTGCGCCGCACTCTGCGCATTCTCCACGGCATCTCAGAGCGTCCATATCTGTGTCTACTAAAGCTTCTCTGGCCCGTCCCGTGGTTCTTCTCCTGCGATAGGCCTGATCCGCCAAGGGTGCTTCAGTCGGATCCGGAAATCGTTGAGAAGCGCTATCGCCACATATACAAGCTGCGCCTCATCCCTCTCTGGCGTGCTCGGGATACCCCGCAGCGCTCGTTCTACCGCATCTACGAGGCCTACTGCGCTGATGACGACGATCTGGTCGGTTTCGAGACCGAGTATTTCTGGAAGCGGTCCGAGCCCGGCTGGGCCATCAAGCTTCTACCGGACCCCAAAGACCCAGACCCGGAACGCTACGCCGTGCTGGCAACCTTGGCCGAGCAGCTGGTGGACGCATTCAACTGGCGGCTGGGAATGGGTAAGCGGCGGAACGGCCAGTTCTTCGAGCCGGCCGAGGACGGCACGCCGGTGCCGTTCGTACCCGAAGTCTGTCCGAGCTGGGTGGAACAAGTGCCTGCCCTGGACGAGCTACTGGTCTTACACGACTGGCGTGACTTCAGCCAAGGTGATGACCGCTCCAGGGTCTACAAGCGCAACGTCAAGGCTGCTTCGGGTGCCTTAACAACAGTGTAGCATTAAGAAGATGACTTGACGGCCCGGCCCTCGCCCGTCATCCAATCCGACCAGATACTCCTACCAGTGTATTCGGAATATCCTTTCTTGTGCGCTGCTCATACGAAGCCTGGTTCGCCGTGCAACTCCATGTACCTCTGGGCGACCATGTCTATGCCTTTCCTCATGTTGGCCACGTCGAAACCGTTCCTGTTCAACTTCTCCACGTAATCAATGCTGAGCGGACCTCCAGAGGACTCGGCCATGAACTTTGCCACGGCCACGGCGTCGTCTACGTCCTTCGGCCGCGGCCTGCGCGCATTCGCGATCCGCCGTATCTTCCTCTCCAGAGCCCACTCCATTTTTCCAGCGAATATCGTCAAGTTCTGTCCGTGATATATAACAACATCCTGTTCTATCGATTCAAAGAATAGCTCCTGCCTCTTTGAAGATTGCACAAAGTTTCGGAGCTCGTCGTTCAGCCAGTCTGCCTCGTGATGCAAAGTCACCGCGACTTGCCGGACGGCCTTCCAAAACTCGGTGCGGTACTCTTCGACGGCATCGAAATTCGGGTCCATCAGACAGTCGACGTCGATCGTAGAGTTTCTGTTCTGGAAGAGCTTCACGGAGACGAAGCCGCCAACGGACATGAGCCGGATAGGAGCGACGCTCATCAAGAGTTCCGACTTGCCAATCTGCACGTCTAGAGCCGCCAGAGCTGTGGTCTACTTAGCATGTCATCGATACCAAACCTTTTCCAGGACGTACCGGCATCGATTTCACCGCTGGTGAGTTGCCCGTCCGCGCGAGACATGCCGGATCTTCCTCCCTATCAATTCCGCGGTGGGTTGGGAGTGTGGCAAAAGTGAATAAACCGAATTCGGAGAGAGGTACGCACCCGAAAATGTTACATGATATGACTTAACCCCGCTTCGACCTATCATTTCCTCTGTTAGAAGATCGCGCCTTTCTCTCCCTCACTTATCTGCGGTATAGCGCAGCACTGATCGTCCAGATCTTAGAGGTGTTCCGTAGCCGATATGATGTTGCAGAAGTAACCCCCTGAGCCGAATTTCAGTTTCAGCCGGACAACCAGTAAACCCTCGACCTTCACAGGAATTAGCTAGCAAAGCAATTGACTCTAAGTGGCTAAACTCGATGGGAGATATTGCTTCTTCTAAACCGAGCCTCTCCTAATTGCGCTTTCACTAGTAGAAGCTTCCGGGCTGATCTGCCAACGACCTGTCATCGGCGACTCTTCCGCGTTCTTGAATAGGGGGGTCCTTACCTGTCATCCAGTCTTCCGCGGCTCTATCCTAGCGGGTACGGTACTTCATGATTCGAAGCTCCGGAGGCCCAGTGGTAGCTGCGGGTTCTGGCAGTTTTCCGCTGGGTACGCATACATGTTGTTCACCATGGTGTAGGTACGCAGACCACTTATACAACCCTATTTACGATACTAGTTGGGGTAAAGTAGGGTCGTAGTGTGGCTGACGGATGTGGACAAGGGTTGGGGAGCTTTTTTGACCTGCATTGCGTAGCGTGTGTGGAGCGCGGCCCAAAGCGGAAGACCGGCGTTCATCGTCGTACGATTCCGGAGTCCTTCTGACGCTAAGTCCCTACTATAACATATAAGATCTTCTTCTCCCCCCTTTCGCCGCCGAACCGGCCCCTCAAATCGTCATACTACGTACTACGTCTGCGTCGCCCGCAGTGGCGAGCTTACGGCCACCCGTTTTCCACTAATCCTCGCCCAATTGTCTCCCTTTCTTCCCATGCTCCAAGGCGAGCTAGTTTTAACTTGTAGGGCTGGCGGTAGTACGTACGCGTCGAGTTTGTGCTGAATTGCATCTTTGTACGAATCATCGATTTTCTTTAGCACAAGGGGGACACCATATGTTTAAGGGTTCCAATATGGGGAAACAAACTCCTGCCCCAGTCTACGTTCCGGGTCCCTGGGTCTGGGCAGGTCCCGTCTTGAGTCGTGTCTAGAGCTCTCGGAAGGTATGACATCACGCTACCACGGACGACATGACTACACTCTGCGATGAAACTCGTCGTGTCCGATATCCGTATGCCTACTATAAACATATATGATGGCGCTTAAGTCTTTTTCTAGTCTACCTCCTGTTCGCCTGTTTCCGTTCAATCCAGATAATATCAGGCCAAGTGTACAACTTAACTTAGAACCACAAAGGCATATATATACGTGCGTAAGGGCATTCTCTCCGTACTCATCTTCCCCGTAAAAAACCACCCAGTCCTGAAGCTTGTTCTTCGCATCGCTGGAACTGTGATTCAAGGGGAATAGTCTTCCCACCTCCAAGGTCTGTCTCAGGTCTCAGCCTAAAAATGAGCTCACGCGCCGGAACCTCCACCATACCCTAGTCAGCACGTAGCAAGCACACTTCACGGTAGCTTAGTGTCATCCGTAAGCTTGTAGATGAAATGGAATGTCGAATCATTCCGTGATAATAAGGCTGTGAGGTCGTACGAATGGGCAAATCACTCGAAATCAGAACGCATATCTATTCCAGGTGAGATTGTGATATTACCCTGGGAACTAGTGAAGTCAAAAGATATTTTTATTGGAAATAAGCACATATTAGCACCTATTCAATATATCCCTTTTGTCCAAAATGACGATTTAACAGTGTGGATTGTCGCCTCCTTCGTTTAATTAAATACACCGCGACCCCGTCTTGATCTAAGTGACTGGGCAAAATTCCACTCCCGAGCAGCTCATTCTAGGTGATGAAGGAGCATCCCAGTCTCTCGTTTCCAGTTAACCCTAAGCGGGCAGGCGTTACAGATGTACGCATCAAGCCTGGTGCTCTTGACGGCTGGTGAGAACGTAGCAGCCGCCATCGCGGAGCGGATAGCGCACGCGGTGGGAGCTAGTGGACTTCCGCCAACCAACCCCTCTTTGGAGGCGAGAAAGAAAAGCTCCACGGAAGGGGGAGGAAAGTGACATTGAGCCTGGCCAGCCTCGGCGGGAGGAGGCCGTGCGGCATAACGGCGTCTGCGAGGCGAGTCTACCACAGGAGCTCAGAGGTTAGAGGCATCATGCCATATCGGTCGCAATAGCAGACATCTCCAGCACATACGACCATACCACGCAGAAAACTCGGGATCCCGTCCGCTCTCCCCTAGATAAACTGCGTAGGGCCAAATTAGTAGTTGGGTCGGTGACGACCAGCGAATCCTTGGTGTTGTATGTTTTTTACACTTTGTTCATTTTTGGCCCTTTTTGGTGGACCGTCGCCCCCACTTCCGAGACAAGACGGAATCCGCCCACTCTTTGTGCAGGAGTAGATTTTACGGCCTGATTAGGCCAGGTTACCTTTGTCGTTAATAGGCATGGCTCGGCTCGGCGATCGTTTTGAAAGTAGCGACTGGTAGATGATGTTGCTGCTTGAACTCTGTTTCCCGGCGAATGTGGAACGGCATTGCTTCTTCGGTTGTACAGTAAAACTTTGGTCAGCTGAGCCAACCCCTTTTCCTCGAACTCTTCTGCCACAGTGGAAGGAATGTCTCGGAAAGAAGTGCCAAGACCCCTCGGAGTGATCAAACACTTCGAGTTAAGGCAAGTACCAAAAACCCATTGCTCAGACGGCGATCCGGGACTTCCAAGCTGTAACGGTTCTCTCAACCCACTAGCATGACATTGTAGCTCCGAGTGGCTGGCAGTGTGTAAAAACCATTGAACACTTCACATTTGGTTACGGGCCGCACGGTAAACAAGTGATAGCTCCAGTATGGAGTGTTTTTCTATAGAGTACCTGATATTACCTTTCCCTTCTGGCCGGCTGTGTAGGCGTAGCCCGAATCAGCTCCTCCCTGGTCGCTTGCGGCGTCAGACGTTCCACCTCGCGGGTCGACGCCCAATGCACCGTACCGTACCTCTACATCTCGCCAAACCTACCCGGTCTATGATCAATATCCCGGAATCCGTCCTTCTTGATGGGATCTCCGAGCGCCGGCGGCACACCCGCCGAATTATGGTATACTTTGTATATGCGGCTCTTCTCCAGCGTCTCTATCACGAAATCTTCCGCCGCCTGCCTCTTTTCCGTATCCGGCTCGTCGAACGGCGTGGTGAAGAGCTCGACCTGCTTGTGTCCGTCAAGGTTCGTCCTGAGGGCACTGTGAATGCCGTTGTAGATCCCCTCCACCATGAATACCTTGTTCTCGAAGAACTCCCGCCCGTTCCAGTCCATGCTGGTGTCTAGCAGGTTTCCCGTGAGGTCGGCGAGGAGCATGTGCGCCACGTAGTCGCTCGTCTTGCGGATCTCGTCCGGGAAGTTCCTGTCCGCCATGCCCTCGGCGAGCCCGATATCCTGGACTAGCGGCAGCTTGTGGAAGCCGTCCGCGTTGGTGCGGCCCTCCCAGAGATCCTTGTAGCAATTGTGCCAGTTCTTGATAAGCACGTACCCCTTCCTGGCGGCCAGCATGTAGTTGCCGAAACTGCCCCACGCTTCTTGATCTGTCCGCTGATGATCCACACGCCCATCTCATACCGGGAATCCGGCGCCGTGAGGGGCTCCCAGAATAGGTGGTCGAGGTGCGTGTTCAGCATGTTTCCGACGTCCATCCAGACCCCGCCGTGTTCGAACAGCAGTGGTAGACGCACGAGGTCCGCGGAGTGTCACCCCGCGTGGGAGCCGTCCATAGTCCTGTCGACGAAGTAGTCGGGGAACCAGTCCCTGCCGACGTAGTTGTAGATGTCGTTCCGGAGAGCCCTCGACGAGGTCCACGATGCGGACCGTCCACGACCGGCCCAGTTTCTGCGCCCAGTTCAGGACGGTGCACCGTTAGCTCGGGTACATGCTGCCAAAGCCCTTGTCTCAGAAGGCCCAGACTGTCTTCTCAGAGGTGATGGATCCGAAGGAGCATAGTTCGGACATGATGTCTGATTCCGGCCGCAGATCTAGCTGTGACTCGAGAACTGTGCGGAGGCCGGAGGCCGGTAGCCGACTTGGGAGTGGGAGTTGCCCATCTTGGAGGAGATAATTTTCTTGTGATGCTTTGTGCCAACCTTCATCTTCTGCCTTTGAGATCCGGGTGTTTGCAGAGTATATATATATATCACCTGCTTCGCACATGTGGTAAAGCGCGACTACATATTATCAGTAGGATGATTCATATAAAATAATAATACCCCCTATCTAGGGTGCATTAGCGTACTCCCACACCCGGTGTACGAATCCCCTAAACAGATTGTGTGAAGATATGACGGGGTTAAGATTATGGCCGTATGCCAAAGGAAGTCAATAGAATGCCGTGATACAGAAAGGAGGATCCAAGTGGGCGTCGACGCACATACTAAACTTCACAGCTAGATGACTGACAACTGGCTCGTGAAGGGAAGGTTTCTGCAGACCCTTCAGATACGTACAGGACGGATTGTACGGAACAGCCAAGCCGCAACGGTGAGCTGAAGCGGGACAGGCCGTATCCTATACCGTTCTCGGTATAGCGGCATATGATTCATAATGGCGAGGCCCGCGATCCTCCTTCGGCGTCGTGCGGCTGAGTAATGCTGCGGAGAGCCGCCTCACATTTACCAATGAATCAGCCGCAATGCCCACTTATGTAGGATGGGTCTTCGAAGATGACTATAGGCTTTAGCACACTAGGTACTACTCCGTGAAGACTCATCAAGTGGATTGAATGTGGGGCGGACTTGTCAAGCTCGGCCACGCCCGAAGGGAAAGTTCACGCGGTATCAGGTAGGAAATGCCTCATCGTGATACCCAATGGAATCCGAGGCGGCGTAGGTGAGCGTCAACACCGATCCAGCTTACATCATCGAGATCAGGCCCCATTTTTAAGATGTGGCTGCGTCTGCCCGTTCTTTGCCCATAACAGGGGCTTCCTCGGCCTGTTAGAGTAAGCCTCGCAAACCGTTATGCGCTTCCGGCGGGCGGCTTAGCCCCACACCCCTACCCACATCCCGCAACATTGGCGAACTCAGAGTCACAACGAAGTTGACGGCATAGGGATCTTGTATTCCGTAGGATCTTGACGTGAAACGGAAACTTGTAAGAAGCCGGGCCTACTATGGTGATAATCCGCATCTATCAATAGCTGTATCAATTCGCATCGAGAATCAGGAAATATCAACCATGCGTCCCAAGCCTAAGCCCGAGTACGTCGACCTCGAGGCCGACTTCAAGCCGCTGCCGAAGCACGGCCACCTCTCACAGAAAACACCCGAATTCGTAGCCGCCGAGCCCGCCATCATCGCCGGCTATGAGAAACTCTGGGCCGCTCCTGATTTTGCCGCCGTCCGCGAGATGGCCGGCGACGCCGACGCCGTTAGTAAGCGGTTTCTAGAGTTATTTCTTCCCCCATATTTCTTTAGTCCGAGCGCAAATTCCCAAATGTGGACTTTCAGTAGTCGATAGCTCCCGAAACATGTCTCACGATCCCCGTTCATTCGCCCAATTGATCAGAGAGGGCATTTACTCACTCCGGATGTTGTAGTGCCCCCTGGCGGACCCGACCGGTATCGCGAGGTGACAACCGAGCTGCTGCAGTTCCCTGCCCGTGACGGCGAAATAATCGAGCTCAAGGTCTACAAACCCCCGAATGTTGTACCAGACGCAACACTGATGTATCGCATGCACGGCGGTGGTACGGAAGCGCTTACCCAACTCCCATGTTCCTGCCAACCTACGGTCCACTAACGTCGCAACTTAGGCTGGTGTGTTGGAAGCCATGAGGTAGACGGCGCCGAGAACATTTACGCTGCCGTAAAAACCAACATTGTCGTTGTCAGCGTGAAGTACAGAAAGTGCGTGCTGTGTACCCTGTGGTCTCGGCTGGTAGGGGCCTACTGACATTGAAAAGAGCACCTGAACATCCCTTCCCGACGGGATTGTATGATAGCTATGATGGTCTATTATGGGTATATGACCGCCGATTTGGCCGAGCTGAGAACGAAGTGTGCTCGCTAACTCTCGCCTTCAGTGCAAGAACAACGCGAAAGCTCTTGGAATCAACCCGGAAAAGATCATTTTAGCCGGAAGCAGTGCAGGAGCCAATCTTGTATGTCCCCGCCCTCACGCCTCATGTTAACGACATTAGTGTCGGCCGACTGATATGTCTGGGCAGGCTGCAGCACTCGCACTCGAGATGAGAGACAGTGGCATTACGGGCATCGTTGCCCAAATCCTTCACTTCCCCACAGTCTGCCATCCGAAGTTCTATCCCCGGGATAAGTACGAGCTCGGTAGTTATGTCCAGAATAGTGAGAACTGCGTTCTCAGCGTCCTGAGTGCGGAGGCTTTTTTCGACGCATACTTGCCTAATCCCGAGCCCGACCATAGGCATTCGCCTCTCCTTGCCTCGTCCTTCGAGGACCTGCCCCCAGCGCGTAAGTTTTCCCCACTCTTCATTTTTCCAAGGAACCTACATCTTCTTCGGTTTGGCGCGCTTAGCTAGCCACCAGCGTGTCCACCATGGCTTCAGTGATACAGTGCGGGGGCGCTGATATTCTGCGCGACGAGGCCTTCGCCTACGCTGAAGCCCTTGAGACTGCACGCGTCGATGTTGAGATATACGGTTACAAGGGTCTACCGCACTGTTTTCCTGGCTCTCTCCTGGTCATCCCCGAAACCGCGGAGTTTTACAGGAGGTATAATGCCTTCTTGAAGAAATTTGCCGGCGGTTCTTAAGGGGAAGTAGAATTATAGCCAAAGAACTTTATTAAGACCACTCGCTAGCACTGCACTGCTAACCGAGGAGCACCTGCAGCGATGATATTTAATGCGCTATTCTACATGCGCACCGCCATCGGTTAATTCATTAAACGCTCTTAGAGAGACTACGTATGAAAGAGCTCTAATCCCTGCGTTTATATCATAACTGCTTACACGGTATATAACGTTAGTATTTGGCATAATCACTCTTCTTCCGAGAGTGTTGTAACCCGTAGACTGATTAGGTAAAATAGCCGTTGGTTGAGGGGGGTTGTCAACTTCTAGTCTGGGTTCGGCTTCCGACGGGGATCTCCTACTGATCCTGGGTGCTGTTCCCTTTAGGCACCCATCAGAGCCACCAATCAAGGCCACCTAACTGTTGAGGTGACATATTATAGTATGAGTCACATAGTTCAACGCCATCCTCCTTCATTTTCTTCAGTGCCACTTTTCTGCTAATTCCCATCATTTCGGGTTCGTCCGGCAGCTTACTACCCGATGTCAACACAGTGCTCCCATCGAACTGATACTCACCATCCCCTTGAAACTGAAGAGCACTTGCAAGTTCTCGGCTCACACCAACCATGACAGCCAGAAGATTCCAAGTCCTGAACACCCCCGAACTTCTAGAAGCAATTTTGCTTAAGCTAGATATACGCACTGTAATCTCGTCAGCCCAGCTGGTGAACCGCCAATGGCATGACCTCATCACGAAGTCGCCCGCAATCCAACAAGCCATATTTTTCAAGCCCCTGGAGGCAGCAGACGGTGCATCCTCACAGAACCCCCTGCTGACGGAGCTTTTCCCTCCGTTCTTCGACGGCAAAAACGAGACGCATTCCGCATTTTACGCCTTCGAGGAGCTGGCCATGGCGCGCCAGGAACGTCTGGCCGCCTTCAGGCGAAAGGGCGCCTCGTGGCGTCGCATGCTCGTGCAGCAGCCGCCGGTCCGCGAGCTCGGCATTTGGGAGACAGTCTCGCGCATGGGCGGCGACAGCAACACCTTCCGGAGGGAGCGGTACCCGGAAGGCCTGCGCATGGGGGAGCTCTATGACCTCATGGCCTGGATCGGATACAGGTTCTTGGTCTTCTGGAGTCCGCTGTCCAGCGAGGCGCTACATGGTACCGTCAGCCGGAGCAGGCGTCTGACCCCGCAGCAGACGGAGCAGTTAGATCGCCTAGCAGACGATACAGAAGCGGTCCTGCGTCGGTTCAGGTCCGTGGGCTGTGTTATAGGCAGGCGTGAGAGCAAAGAATCTTTTGAGTTTCGCCGGAAGTTTTCGTTCGATGACGGGGAAGAGTCATGAAACGTCCGCGCCGGGAATTTTGCATCACATAGAAGTTTCAAAGTCGGGTTGTTGATGCTGAGGCCTCGGAGGTTCACTGTGACGTGGATAGTGGTATATACGATAGAAATGAGCGTATAATAATACATGACTTACCGACTTAAGAACTTCTGTCCAATCGCTCATATATGTTCGCGGGACGTAAGCTGACTCTGAGACTTTCGGTGTGGTCTCTGTTAGGTAAAGATTTCCGTTTCTAGTATTCACCTGGAAGCCGTGATAAATCACCATGGATTTGCTACTGGTGCCGATCGCCTGGGATTCTTGCAGTTAGGCCGTAGGAAGGGTTTGAATGGTCCGTAGAGGCTTCAGCATGGGAAATAAGGACTCACCGATTAAAAACAAGCTAAGCCAACGAGGTCTATTGCATAATGCTCTTCGGAATATCTGGCACAGCTGCACACACTGGCTATATATCACCCGCGAGCTCCTACGTTCATGAGGTGACAAGCATAAAATTAAGCATCATTCGAGACTAACTACCCGGGAAGTATCCCTGAAAACAGGCCGGAGCCGCTAGATAGATTATGGTATAGGGCTCCCGTTCGTCCTCAATGAACTTTTGGGTCGAAACGTCAAATGCACTATCAATTCTTGATTCTGGACAGGATGGGACGCGCCAAGCACTCTAAATCTAGAGGCAGTCGCCGGTTGGCTGCAAGCACATTGGCGGAACTTGTAACCACTATCATTGATATTTCGAATTGGTCGTGCCTTCTTGCTGGCCAACATCGCCGTGTGAAACCATTTCACCATGGTTCTGCCTAAGTTATCGCTGTACTGGTTCCTCGCCCTGTGCGCTGTTGTTCCTGGATGGGAACACACTGGCGGGGATGACCTTCAGTCTTCAATTGAGGAAAATGCCGTTTCTGTAGTCGCATGTGAGTCTCAACGCCGGAAATTCCACTCGTTCCCAATGACCGCTGACAGATTGCAGTCGTTCCTGTACGTTTCCCAGTCCTTGTGGACCTAATGGGGTTGATAGCAGGTTCGGAGAACAAGCTGACGAATTCCGCGATGTAGCCAGCAAAGTAGGTCAGACTTGACATGTCCGTGGCCAATCACTGAAACCTGGTGTAGTAAGAAATCGGAGCAATTGGAACCCGAATGGTCCCTTGCTAGCTCCGAAGCCGGCGTTTCGTTCGCCAGTATCGATTGTGCGGCGAGCCTAGCGATATGTAACTCCTACGGGGTGTCCTCGTCCCCTGTGTTGAAACTATTCGTTAAAGGCGAGGCCGTGTCAACTTACAAAGGGCCTCGAAGAGCTGCAGCGTTCGTCATCTAGCCATGATGATGATACAAAATACTGATGGCCTACAGGATCTTGGCCTGGATCAACCGAGTGCAGCGACCGGTCATCTCGGATGTCGTTGCGGAGTCGCTGGGAGACTTTAAGAAAGCTGACGAGACCGTCATCATTGCATATCTCGACGAGGGCGATGAAACCTTGAGAGCCGCTTTCTTCGAGGTTGCAGGTAAGTACCGCGAGGAGTTCACGTTCGGGTTGGTGACAGACGCGGGAGCCATCGAAGCCGAGAAAATCACGGGACCCACTGTGAGATGCGTAAAACCTCTTGACGAGGACAGTCGCGACCTCCATGGTTTCACAGACGTGGAATCTCTTGAGAAGTTTGTCAAGGAAAACTCCAGGCCTCTGATAGGAGAATTGCTCCCACACAACCACCGGAGATTCCTCGAGGTAAGTCTGAGATTGTCCCCGACGACCTGACGACTTCGAATTGAATTAAATGTTGATCTAGCGTGGATGGCCCATGGTCTACGTCTTTGCCGCAACGGAGAGCGAACGGTCCGAGATTCGGACCACGTTAAAGGAGACCGCGCGCAGTTATTACGAGAGCTTGACAATGGTCACTGTCGATCCTCTTGAGTTCCCTGACCTGCCAGGGAAACTCGGCCTGGAATCCAGCGCATTTCCCTCTGGGGCGGTCCATCAGCTGTCCGCGGATAAGATATACCCTTATCCCAAAGGCAGAGGGCTTACCCCCAATGAGCTCCTGAGCTGGGGCCTCGATGTGTAAGTCACGCCCCAAAACCAGACAGGGGGAATGACTTAGCTCTTTTTAGACCTACAACACCCAATCCGAAGATCAGGCTCAGATCTCCCTTTCAAGCGTTCTTGAAGACCATGCGAAGTAACTGGCTGTCTAGGTGGCAAGAGCGTGTTAAACCGTGGACACCACCCGGTGTCACAACTTCATACGACAACCTTGGCGGACGCTTGAAGGCAACACGTAGTGTTTCCATTAAGAAAATTCCCGGGGTAAATATTAGAGTGGCAGGTCGAGATGAGCTATAGACGATGGCGACCGGATAATTTTCGAATTATCTTAGGGGAGACCGCCAGGTGGATTCACTGCGGACTCTCTTGCAGCAAAGCTGTCATAAATGAAGTCGAATATAGTTCTTAAAGACAGGAGGAAGAGGCTCGACTCTGTATATACCCAGCAACCGACGCATAGCTCATCGATGGCTTAAAACTCAGCATTACACAAACCGTGACCCCAGAAGCGAATCTCCAGGAAAGCAAAATGGACTGATAAAGATGTCGACCGGCTCGTTACGTTTATTATGGGCTTGTTTAGTGCCAAGGTTGGCTGCAAGTAATAGACCAGCAGCTCAGTCATGGGCCACGGCGGGCTGTTGAGCGGGTTCAACCTCTGACGTACCCAGTGGGTCTCCCTCCCTAACTCCTAGCCCGATTATCGATAAGTAGCAGTAATGACCTAAGTTGGCTTTTATCGCAGTAGGGGTCGATCCTTTTTTTCGACTTCTCCAAAACTCGAGCTGCCTTGTAGTATGAGCCGCCAATTGATCATGCGCTCGCTACAGGACAACGAACAATGTCTCTGTACCACGAGGCTGCCGACATCTTGTCGGCTTCCGGTGGAAACCTGAAAACACGTATCTTCGGAAGAAAAGACCTAAAGGCGCCTCCGCAGCAGATATATGCACTAGCTCTGGAGACGTGTAAATGGAGCTCTGTTCTTAAAGAAGTCATCGAAGCCTCTGAGCTGATGCGGCATGAGCGGAAGGTAACAATACTTTCTAATATCAATGACGTTTAATCGATTAATGGCTGACCTTTCAAAGCTGTCCCCTTTGCTAGCGTTATTGCTCGTTCATGATTTCCTGCTCTCAAAACGGGGCGTCGCATTGCCTGCTACCCACGGCCTGAGGACTTCTATCGAGCGCCATAAGGCCCGCTTGAATGCAGAGTTCACGAGAGCGCGGATACGGAGGAAAGCCGGGTCCATGGAAGCATTGCGCCAGCAAGTGACGACCGAACATCAAGGCGAAGCAGCTCGCTATCCGCGATGGGTGCGCGTTAATACGCTAAAGACCACGCTTGAAGACCAATTGGCCAGCACATTCAAGGACTTTACGAGGGTATATAGCATTGGAGAGGTCACAGATGCATCTTCCGGGAAATTGTTGCACGTGGATGAGCACATACCGAACCTCCTAGCCGTATCGCCAAGCTTTGAATTCGCCAAAACTGAGGCGTACAGCTCTGGTGCCGTTATCCTTCAGGATAAGGCGTCATGCTTTCCGGCATATCTGCTAGACCCTCTGCCCGAAGACGGAGATGTGATCGACTCATGTGCGGCACCCGGAAACAAGACGACGCACCTTGCCGCACTAGTTCATTCTCGCACTGCCGAGTCCGAGCAATGCGCCCAGAGGATCTACGCGTTCGAGAAAGACAAGCACCGCGCCCTGACACTCGAGAAGATGGTCAAGCTTGCCGGTGCCAAGGACATCATCCGCATAAGCTTCGCTCAGGATTTCCTGAAAGTGGATCCGAACGCCCAGTTCTTCAAGGATGTTGGGGCTCTCCTTCTTGACCCGAGTTGTTCGGGAAGTGGGATCGTCGGAAGAGATGCCATGCCGACCATTCATCTGCCGGAGCTTCCTAGCTCAAACTCCAATAAGTCGCAATACCAGAAGAGCCGCAAACGCAAGCGCGGTGATGACGCCCGGGCCGAGAGCACGCAAGAAGTCTTCGTCGATGATGACGGGACAGAAACTGTAGTTGCAACTGAAAAGGAATTGAAGGTGCGCTTGGAGGCATTGTCGTCGTTCCAACTTAAATTACTGCTGCACGCCCTGGAATTCCCAGCCGCTACGAAGGTTACGTACTCGACCTGCTCGGTGCATGCGGAAGAGAACGAGCAGGTCGTACTGAGAGCATTGCAATCCGAGGTGGGCCGGAGAAGAGGTTGGCGGATCCTCAAGCGCGACGAGCAGGTACGGGGTTTGAGGGAGTGGCCCGTCAGAGGGACGGTCGATGCTAGCAATGGGGATACTGAAGTTGCTGACGCCTGTATTCGGTCTTACAAAGACGACGGGCGAGGTGTGATGGGGTTCTTCGTCGCGGGCTTTGTTCGTGATGCCCCCGAGGCGATTGATGACGACGGCCCCTTTCTCCGCGATGAAAACGGCCGGATCATTCGAGATGCGTCAGGAATGCCAACGCTGAAGGCTGCACGTGTCTCAGACCCTTCGCGTGCTAGTGCCACGTCTTCTTTTCCCGTCGAGGGACCCGACGGCGACGAAGAGATGACAGAAAACCTAGAGTCTGAGGACCTTACGACCTCCGGCGATGAGAGCAGCCCCGATGAGAAAGATGAGGACGAGTGGAATGGGTTTGATTAAGCCACCAATGGGGAATTGGATTCTCGATATCTTCGCGAGCTCAAAGATTGAAATCTATCTAATCTTAGGTCAAGGTATACTACATCGATGTTGCCTCGAAATAACAACTCCCGCTTGGAGCTATGATTCTCATTAGCTATCTGAGCGGGCATTGTGATATCTCGCAGTTTTTCAGCGTCACATTAAGTAGCCTTTTTATAGCTAACCCCCGCATAATAGTCTCTATGCAACCCATTGTCAATCCCATTTAGAACCCAGATGCATGTGTTCGCCAAATCTGCCCCCAATTCACATGGTGCTTCACCCGTCGCTACACGGCTCTCCGTAGTTGGGGAATCACATGTCCTACGAAGTGAAGATATCTCTCCCCAGGAGGCCCAAGGCCGCCTACTTCTTTCTATTTTCGGGGGGGGGGGGGGGGGGGGGGGGGGGGGGGGGGGGGGGGGGGGGG